>JAGDQP010027200.1:870-25223 GCA_022664845.1 Lepisma saccharinum
TATATATATATATATATATATCATATTCAGCCGTTTTCCATCCACTGCTGGATGAAGGCCTCCACCTTTTCTTTCGACATATCTCGGTCTACTGCTATCCTCATCCATGTAGCTCCTGAAAAACATTTGATTTCATCTACCCATCTTGCATTTGGACGTCGTCTCGGTCGTTTCTTTTCTCTCTCTCTCTCTATATATATATAGGTGGCCAGAAAGTCTCTTTAAACATGCAATTATTTCATTGTAACTTTAATAACACTTACCGTTATTTGTTTAAAGTGTTCGTTTGAGCACCAATATTATCCCTGCACACCTTGATAGGCCTTCATATCATCTTACTCATCCACTTTAGCAGCTGCGGTGTCACATGCTGGAAGATCAGCGTTCACGTACCGCTTCTTCCTGACCTATGATTTGATGATACTGCATTGGCTAGTGTCGTAAGGTCCGGACTTCGAGGCAGCCAAGGACAAAGGCCTGGTGGATTTGGGGACTCACGTCCTATCCACCGGGCAGGAAACAGTTCATTCAGGCGTTCACGAACAGCAAGTACGAAGTGGGTGGGAGCTCCATCGTGTTGGTAAACAACCGTGTCGTTGATGTCCAAATTCTGCAGCTGTGGAAGAAACCAGCCATTAAACATCTCCAGATAAGTAACCTGGGTAACGGAACCCTTAAAGAAGTACGAACCAAAGATGTGTTCTTCAGTCATCCCCGAGCAATGTATGATGTGCGGATTGTTCTCAATTTCTTGGTAAAAATGTGGGTTTTCCTTTCCCATATGAAGATGTTCCTATCCCGCGAACTCCGATAAATTGCACATTCATCAGAGAAAAGAATGCACTTCCGAGCAGGAATGATGGGGAAGACTTCCAACAAGATCCTGCACGCTTCCTGCCGGTGGTTTAAGTCATCGTCCGTTAGTTCATTGATGGCCATTGACCGGAATGCTTGCAGGCCCAAGTCCATTTTCATGTGGAGGTGCATTGTGCTCCTTTTGATTCCAAGTTCTGCAGCATGCTTTCTGGTCGACTTGCAGGGTGGCATCTGTAACACTTTCCAGGCGAAAAGCTTTCTTCTTCCACGTGATCAAAGGCTGACGACTTGGTGGCTGCTTACCGAACCGTTCACGAAGCCTATCCATCACCTGTGTCATATTTTCGTTGTTGTGCTTTCGTTCATGGACCCACACACTTGTTACTGAGCGCTCCTCCAAGGTGAAGTCGCTGGTATCTGCCATTGCTCTTCACCAAACACAGATAGGCGAAACAATGAGTTGGTCAACGCACAAACTTTATTCTTCACCCTGGGCAGTCACGTGGCAGTTACGCGGCAATAACTTTGCAATTCACGTGAGGAGCACTGTTGCCATATCAATGATCGGGATGGGAGGTTTAAATCTTAAATATATTACCATCATACACTGTTACACGCATTTAGTTCAGATGTAAAGGGACTTTCTGGCCACATTGTAGATTGACATTCGGTTCTAATCACATGAAAGAAGAAAAATGGAGGGGCTCAATTGTTTTATACACACAGTCTAATTCTCCCGATTACATGAGTTAACCAATACTGTAGACAATTTGGCTGATATGCTAAGTTCCAAGATGGCTAATCCTTGTATATCCATCTCTTTACTTTATGAATGTCATCATTATTCATATTTATTCTTTTTAGGTTTCAGTAGCAGCCTTATACAAATGGATTTAAGGCGCCCGTAAGTCAGTCAGTCTCTTGACAACTTTCAACTCAGGAACTACTAGGGCTACGAAGATGTTTGAGGTGTGGTTCGAAAAATCTCGCCAAGATGAGTTTTATGCTGCATAGATCACCTCGATAGGTTCGTCGACAACTTACAACTCAGCAACTATTAGAGCTACGAGGGTGGTTGAGGTGTAGTTCGAAAGGTTTAAGCGAAACATTTAGAACGACATAGATCATTCAAAGTGGACACTCGAAGCCTGGAGGTAGCATATGTGCACAATCTTTCGACTAGGCCTCGCCTCACTTGTTGAACATTTATACAACCTGGTTTTGAAACAGCCCGCGTATGTTTCACAGCGAAGTATATCATCTTATGGTGGAGTATATAAGCGTGTTATACAAAATGAATAAAAATTCGCTCCCATGGAGTCCAGTCATGTTATTCCTTGATAAATTTTGAGGTATAAACTCTCTTTCCAAACTTTTTCCTACGATACGTAGCTTTCGAGTAATTACGAGTTAATGTGACTGTCCTGTAAAATGTATAGCTTTAACATTTGATACACTAGAGGCCAAGCTCCCGGTAGTGTGACTATAGACTACTGTCCTACAAAATCTCAGATGTGGGCCTTAGTTGATTTATAATTACATATGAAGGAATTTGTAGACTGAAAAAGACTGTTTTCTTACCATTCAATATTGGCCTAAGGTCTCAAAAGTGGTAGGCAGGAAACCTACAGTCTCCCTGTTACGTAGTTGGAGAAGTCTCGCTGATAGACCATTAGTTGTTATACGCTTTACATTGTTGTTAATCAACAAAATTTTCCCTTTAACTGACACCAAAACATCCAGATGTTAAAAATTCAGATCGTAACCAAACTTTGTGTATCGATAGAGTATCTAACAAAAATCCTGCATTTTTTCTAGAACCTGCCCTTCAGTAGGAAATGTGTAAATGATAATTAATGACAGAGATCTGATGTGCGGAGAGTAGTAGAAGCATTGGTTGTTGTTATATTTGCTGGTTGTTATATTTACCGCTTGGTGTTAGTGTCGTCTGATTCTTGGGTTGCTTATGAAGCATTATGTAATTCTTGTTGTTTGTGGTTTGTTTTCATTGTGGTTATATTAACATACTGACCCAATGATCAACTTCCCATTACAATATAAACGTTTCTTCCACCAGCTCTGGTGGAACAAAAGATTTTCCTTTTTTTCCTTTTATGTTGCATCTGTGCAAATGTTATATATTACAATATGCTTTTGACACGTAAAGTGAAAGTTATTGTTATATAGCTTTTTGTTTTTTCGTTTGTATTTTTCTTTTCGTACCGTTTATATAAAATGTAATAATTTACCTAGAGAAAATGTGTTCACATAAAGAACAGAAACAATATGAAAATAAGATTAAATAAACGGTTACATTTCAATTACCGAATCAATAATAATAATTCCCTGTTTACAATGCAATCGTTTATTTATTCTTATTCTTACTGTTTCTGTTCTTCATGTGAACACACAATAATTATTGTTCCAGATAATTTCTCAGATTTAAATAAATATGCAAAAATGAAATTAAAAATGAAAATATTAAAAGCTATAAAGAAATACCATTTATTTTACCTGTCTAAAGATATTGTAGAATATAACAATTGCACAGGTGCTACGAAAAGAGTGAAAAAGAAATTCACGTCGCGACAGGACTCGAACCGTGGATGTCTCACACTGTAAGCTAACGCTCAGATGGGGATTAAAATAGTAAAAACGGCGGAAGTCGTCATCATAAGACTGGTCACTTGGGTTCTTATGTAACACTTGCACTGTAAATACAACGGCGAGAACAGCGATTGCAAGTTCCTAGCGTGATGCAGTAGTAATGCTAACGAAATATAAAAAACGTGTTCGAACCCCGGCGAGTTAAGTTTTTTCTTTCAAAATATATTTTATATGGTGGCCTTCCGAATCTTTGTTTAGTAAAATCTAGATAAAATAAAATAGATATTTCTATATATTTAAATATTTTACATGTTCATATTTATTATTAATAATACCTTGTGATGCTACTGAAAGCTGGGATGTATATAAATAAACCAGGGCTGGATGCACACCGAGATAAGCGAGGCGTGGAAGGGGACACGGTGCGTCGGAAGTGAGTTGGGTGGTGTCAGCCGAGGGGGTGCAGCCCCCGGTTAGCGGTGGGCATACGTGAAAGTGCTGTTAAAATTCTATTCCACATGTAAACTTTCTATTTGGTAGAAACGTCTTTACAAATAAAATTATTCTTTTCTTATTCCCAATCCCTGTGCTAAACTGATGACGACTTCCACCATTTTTACTACCTTAATCTTCGTGTTTAACGCTCTCTATCTTGCTCCATCAGTGCTACTTGAACGACTATTTACAGTAGTCGGCTCCTACTTTCTCTAGGTCAGATTTCGCTCATTAACTATCAAATTCTCCTTTCCTGCTGAAAGGCAGGTTCTACAAAAAATAGTGTAGGATTTTTGTTAGATACCTTCGTAATCAATATACAAAGTTTGGTTACAATGGTTTGCTTTGGTTTTTTGGCATCTGGATGTTGGGTGTGAGTGTTCTAAGAACATTTTGCAGAGAGTAATTTTGTTTAGAATTAGCCAAGGAATAACATAGTATTCTCAGTGGGTGCGAATTTCCACTCAACTTGAACTGAGGTTGAGGGTAGGATATCTGAGATAATTTTACAATAAAAGTTCAATAGAAGTAGAATTGTCATTAATTTCATATTTGAATGGTAAGGGGAAAAACAAGGAATGTCACAAAAATGCTTTTCTGAGAAAAAAACTATTTTAATGTTGAAAACCTCGTAAGACACAATGATTTCTCCAATCTTTTTACGCTTTTTCCATGTATAGTTCTACGTTTAAGCACGAAAGGAATATTCAGTTCAATAGTAGGACGTTTCACGAACAGAAAAAGCACAGATCCCGAAAAAGCTCCAAAAATAACATTCCTTGTTTGCTGCCCTCACTCTTCATTTGTATTTTCCGAATGAAATTCAGTTTGATTTTCAGGGGAACAAAGAACAAAATTCAATGTCAGGCAAACTAAAAGGGATGTATGATGAAATAGCATCCCATTTTCCTTCAAGTTAAGATCCCTTTACTCTAAACGTTATGAATACGATTCTAAATTCGAAAACATTTTTGATATGAAATATAAGATGATAGCTTGCATTCTGAAATCAAAGAGCGCTGCAACCCCAAAAACGCCTAGTTTGTTAATTCATGGTTCCATATGGCGCTGAATTCGATTCAGAAATGAAAAAAAAAGTTGATTTTAAAACTCTAGAATGGTGCTATATCGAAAATGAAAGCGGCGGAAGCCCTAAACTTATTTATTCAATACAAATATTCACAGGCATTACTGACAACGTTAGATCTCGATAACTAGGCATCGATACATTTCTGAAGTTCAGGTTCATTGAATAGAAGTTACTGAAAATGCAAAAGTAACCATCACTATCTCAACTTCATTGTATCCTCCTACTCTTGATTTATTCCTAAGTTCTAAAAGCTCATATTTTACTCCAATCCATTACTCACCAGCAAAACTCTACAATGCTGTCGAAATCTTTCTTTTAAAATTAGATTTGTTCACAAACTAAAGTGCATATCACGAATCTGAAATAGTTTGTATTAAAAGAAATATTGCACATCGTGAAAGTAAGTATTTAAATTTTTCACAAAAAAAAACATACATTGAATTGCTAAATGAATTGACACGCCCACCCAGGTCCTCCTGTTGCGTTGATGACTCTGAGGTTCGCCTCGGCATGGATTTTGTCAGGTGTTTAAACTATGTCTACTGAATGGCAAGTAACAAAGAGGTTTGTTGGAGTGTAGTGTATCTTAAGCGCGAATAGACTATTGGACTCCACATATTCTCAGAGACGTTGTAATGTCCCACAGGCTGCTCCAACGAAAGTAGGTAGACTCATCAGCAAACCAGGGGCCCGCGAAACCCTGTTGCAAAAAAGGACTCTTACCTAAACTGAACGTGGTCAAACCTACCGACATTACGCCACAGGAGAAGGCACAAAAGAAAAGAAAAAACATTATCGGACCTGAAGGGAGGGAGGGTACGTACCTATCAGCACCCTGCTTCAGCCACATCAAAGACAGAACATACACTAGTCTAGTACACAAAGCATGCATGTAAGAAGCCCGAAAGAAGTGCCCTAACGCGAGAAAGTTAGCAAAAACAGAAATCTATAAAAACGAAGAAAAGCATCCTGAAAAAAAGGGGGACGCAAGCGAGAACATTCCGCAGGAAAGCAGAACACAAAAGCTATTTTAGTGACCTAACGCAACTAGGCCCCTAAAATAGTACAATGCTCAACACAGCCGCGCACTAGTTAATATTTAACACGAAAATTTGGATGCACAGAACTAATTTGACTGCTCTCTAAAAATTGCTAAAACATTGGATCAAATATCAAACTTTAACTTCATCTGCAATTACTTTCTCACATATAAATAAATTAACACTTCGTGGACTGAAATGTTGAAAGGTTAAGAACCTTTGCAGTAATACCACAGTGATGGTAATCTACCTACATCATAATGAAAAGCTTGACACAAGAAATATCTGGTAAAAATGTATTTTTTTTACTTAAAAATGACAATCGCAAGGCAAGAGACTGGCTGCTGAATTTTCTTGAAAAAAAGTTTCCGAAGAGAATCTCTTGAACATCAAAATGAGCATTCAAGATGCTGTCAATTTCACATAACAAAAGGGTAAATTAATTATATGCAAAAAAGCTCTGTCCAAGAATAGATATTTCACAAACTTATCTTTCAAAAATAAATAAGTTACTTTTATATTCCAAAATGTGGTAGACATTCTATACTTCAGCCCACTTAAATCAACATTTCCACACTTACTGAAGAATAAGATTTCTTTCAACGAAAAGATTTTTATTTACATCACAGCTATTGCGCAACAATTTAGTTTGATATTTTCAAAATGTTGCTAAAACATTTCGTATGTATTTTTTATTTTTAAACATCATTCAGCGTAACCATCAATACTGTTAATACAAAAATGGTCTACTAGGATTGGATTAGGTATTAATTTACAATACGAGTTTCCATGAGCGAACTGAGTTACGGTTTGCATACGTAACGAAGAAGCTTTAAACTTGGCAAAATACCAAAATAAAACATAGGGAAAACGCTGAATCTCACGGTTAACAAATACGGATATGTTGTAGAAATTTGGTGCAATTTGTAGATATACCAGTTTTCGGAAGAGCAAACATAAATGATGACTGGGAAAATAACATGCATTCTGAAATGTAGCAACAACTATAGTGCAAGATAAAATATTCAACGTATTTGAACCAAAATTTTAATGTGCTGAAATTTAGTTATCTGAACGTAGGTGAAACAGACTTGGGTTTCAGGGAGAGAAAGAGGAATTTCAAGACATTAAACATACATACCTGAATAACCGACCCCGATGCCTATCAAATTAAGCATACATTCTTACGGTGCACATCCCTTGACAGAAAAAACACACCAGTTTCAGATGAAGAAAACATTAAATTATTTTCATACACACAGAAAATGAGGTATCAACCACACTGTAATTATATTTTTATTTGGTTTAGAAAAACTAAGAAAAAACAATGAAAACCACATTTACCACAACAAATCAACTCACACACTTATGAACACCACTTCACACAAACAAACTGCCATAAAGATGCTTCGTCTCGTCCACTCCTGGTCAAGGCCAATATGGAGGGTGTAAGACCCCTAACTGTAGCATTCGATTCACAGATTCTTTTATAAAAAGTATAGAGAAAAAGCTTCCAAAAGTTGTTGTTATTTACTAGTTGATGCTGCTCTATATATTAATAAACTTTCCGGACATTGGCTGCATTATCATATTGCTTTTATATAACTTTCGGAGGCAGCGTAAATTTTGAACAGCCTTTCCTACTCGACGACCATGTGTTAACTACTGACTGGCCTCAACCAATCAGAGAAGAGAATCAAATCAGACAATCCGGAGCGAAAAGGGATGTGGCTTGCCACCAAAATCTCAACGAAAAATAAACAATAATCAGATCTTTTTGTTTGTTTTTGAAGATTTTCAACGAAAGATAAATTGTTGAAGAAAATAATGAAATAAAATATGCAAAGAAATATTCAGTAATAAAATGAAGAAACAATAAAGATAAAAATCCCACCAAACAACAATGAAAGGGATGTTCTGTATGGCTAATCTTCCTTGTCATCTGGACAAATAAAACTCTTTGAAGAAATCTGAAGACGAAAAATATCGCCGACAATGGACGAACAATAAAGAAAAAAGACGCACAAAAAGGGGGAGAGAGTAAGATATATTGCGGCCAAGCGGAAATGGGTCGCTACAACGTCCTAATGGATTAAAGTCTACACAGTTTACAAGTGCTCTTAAATTAATTTTAATTACGCTTTCGTGTTGTGCATCTGTACCCAAAACTTTCTGTTTTCGTAGAACAGGCAGAAAAAGACTTTTGCGGTGTTTGCAGGAATTTTCCTTTATTTCTCGCAGTAACCGATATGAACAACTATATTATTTGGAAATCCCCCTACAAGCTATCTTATAAGATTAGTACTGCAATCATACTTGTAATTAATCTATTTATATTTAAAACAATAACAACTCAAATTAGTGCTCACTATTTAGACATTTGGAAAAGTTACTTGATATATCCCGTAATATCTAAGATAAATGTCATTATTTATTATTATCGGCAGACAATCGCCGAGAAACACCGAGTATTTTCTTTTACCTTATTGGAAGGTCTCGGTTATCAGTTTCGCTGTGATTTGCGCACAAACGCAGAAATGTAAGAGGTCTTTCTTACCGTAACAACAAGTCTAATGCTGGTCAAGTATTTGCTGCCGCCATGTTGATCGCTTACATCAAAGAAATATAATAACCTTCTTTTAATGTTTTACAGTTAATTTTTCCTTCACTTTTATTCCTATTTTACTACAACGCTTGAAGTACTCATTGTGTTTTTTAGAAAACTCTTAAAAAGACTCTCTTCCACTTCAGCCATCCTGAATTATGATAACGAAAAAAAATTGCTGAAGTGGAATATAGAAATTACACTAGTTATATTTGTAACGTAAACATAATTATCCTTACGTAAAATACAATTTGTTTCTAAATTAGACCTTTTGCATTCTGCCAACTGGAAATTGTCAGACGTTTGGCTAATTAACTAGTTATAAGAATAATAGATTACATTTTAATTTCATCTTCTATATCATCATCTTCTATATCTCAGGACTACTAAAATAATAATAATAATAATAATAGAATAATCTAGAAACCTGTAGGCATTTTACACTGTTACCTTTCGAAACCTAAATGTGTTAGACAATGATATAAATAAGATGAAAGTAACATTTATACATATAACGTTCTAATACATGTTGGGAATTGAACGCGTAATGTTCATAAATAGTTTTAATATGGGTTGGGTTTACATATTGATAGTGTAACTGCTTTCGCGCACATGCAATCATAGGATCTGTTTCTAAACATTACATGAGAATACAGTTTTAAGCATATATTTAATGTTTTTGAATTTAATACACAACACTTACACTTTCCTGAGTGCCTACTGGTAATATAAAAAAGACCATTCTATAAGCAATGCGAGTATATAAAAAAGAAAAATACATTCGGAAATTACAAAAATTAATAACCCCGTTTTATATTAGAAAATCTAAAAAAAAAAATTAGGGATAGGAGGAGATTCGAACTGAGGATCCTTCACATTACAAGTCCAAAGTCTAACCCCTACGCCACAAGAACATTGTGATATAATGTTTTGATAAACATTTATTGCTTCACAGTTTATTTGACAGTCGTCACTTCGAAAGTTAAATGAGAATTTATAACTTTTTTCGCTCCATTTTGGGGAATATGATAGTTTCCGTCACATGATTATACAGCGCATGCATTATATCTGTAATCTTTGTTTGCGTAATGTTTCATTTGAGTCAACATTTCTCTATTTTCAGTTTCAGATAGTACTAAAGATATGGACTGTTTCGGCGAGCGAAAACAATTTCCCTTTTTTCCTCTAAATTTCCCTATGTTGTTAAATTTCTGACTTTTTGACTTACATTTTTCGACTATTTCTCAATTTTTAATATTTTCTTTCTAGTTTCGTTATTTATTAATATTTTTGTGACAACATTTCAGGAAATATTCATTTTTACATACTTTACAAGTATAACAATTAAGCGAACGTCAGAAACTAAGGAGAAAAATATTATTGGTCAAAAACTTTCAAATAAAGACATGCGATTTCTATTAGCATGAGTGTACAATGGCAATGCAGAAATTGTTATTTGCAATATTTTCTTTTTAAACGTTTTAACGAAATTATATTTTATATTGACATTGTTATCCAATTAATGAATTATGAAATATTGAACTTCAACGTATGTAAATACAAGAACGAAATATTTTTTCAGCACAATTGATTGAGTATGACATCACATACTTTCGCATGCAGTGATGTATTATAGTTCAACCTGATAGTTGTATTATTGGCAATGGATGCAGAATTGCCGAAGAATCTTAGCGCTGCTGTAGAATGATGAGGGTTTTTGTATTGCTGTAATTGCAGCAAGACGCAGAGACCGTTTTCATTATAGAAAATTGTGAATTAATTTATTATCAATTGTGAGAAGTTTTGAGCAGGAGTTGTCATCATGTAAAATAATATATTAGATGTTGAATATTGTATGTTGCAATTGTATAGACAGTCCTGCTACGTGTATAGTGTAGGTTGGGTTTTGTCAATAGAGCTTAATTTATTCTTTATGCATATTAAAGATTGCTTTTGCCGTTAGGCCTACCTCTCTCTCTCTTTTTTTGGGGGAAGGTTCAGCGAAATTTACTGGTTAACCCGTTGAGTGGACACTCACGGTGGAAGACAATTTAGATTGACTGTCGCCCCACCCACTGTGCGTAAGCCTGGGTAGTATATAAAGACTGGGCATCTCGATTCTCACAATTGTAATTTGTGGAATGTTTTTCAACGTTTCTATCAATTTTTGACCGTAAAAAATATTTAAGTTCGAAGGTATGTTCCAGAATTTGGGGGATGACACTCCACTGATGTCTTGACAAGTAAGTCACCGTGGTGGGACCCCAATTTTTCCAAGGGGCTCGGAATAACGAAACATAAGATATTCCGGTCAATAGTAGCAGTGTGCGCTCACAATTGTATTAGCGAACGGGCAACAATCAAGTTCACTTTTCCCAGACCAGATTGCCTTATGCCGCCACTGTCTCCGCACACAGATAAGAACTTTATTCTCAATTTTAATCAAACATTTTTTGAAGTGCAACGTGATGATAAGAAAATCTGTTTGTATAAGGTGGTTATTCTCAAACACTTGGCAGATTGAAGAATGCTTCTGTAGCGATGTACTTTTGGGATTTCAATAACAGGTCCCCGGAATTATTTTGCTTGTCTGGTGTAAAATTTGCAGTTATTTGATTATCTATTTCTCTTATTTGGCATTCTAAAAGCACATTTATTTTCTACATATTTGCCCGATAAATAGATGGAATTGAAAACCGACTATAATTGAGGGTTATGCTAAAATAAATGTCTATGTGCTATTTTTCAACATAGTACATAGACTTTTGTTCGCGCATACGCCTCAATTTCCCAGCCATCTAGTGGTATTTCACTGAATCCAAAATTTCAAAATGTTTCATAACAACAGTAAATGAACTATATTTTTGTTCCAGAAATAGATCTTTGGCTAACTCTTGTTTAGTTATAAATCACAAACATCTGTGAAGAACCTTCTTCAGTTATCTACGGTCACGTTTCCAATTATTTCTTAAACATTCTTGTCTTCTTTCCTTTTTTCTCTTTCCTTTATTTCTCAGGAGTCACTCAAGTACGTAAGCATTCAAGGGGGAAGGGATTCAGGTTTTTGAAAGTTAAAACAATTAACACTGATACAATCATACGGTGTTGATATTATTGACAATAGTTTGAAGAGTCATTGCAAATAATGCAGGTCCTAAAAGGTCCACCTGCTGTACCCCTCTTTGAGATAATATGATATCCTTACCATAAAATAAGTAGCTGGCTTGAGCATAATTTTGAAACACATACGGATAGATAGAAGGAAAATTACCCTTGACAACTGCGGGAAATTGCTTGCCTGTCTATTTCATTGAAAGCATTTTTGAAGTCAATCTTAAGGAAGGCTTTAGGCTTCTGGTGAGGTATAAATAATATATGCGTGCAGTATGTGCAGCAGCTTCTGCTCCATGTTGAATGCCTACTCCAAGTTGGTGTGGAGAAAGGTGCTGACTTAGCTGATTTTTAATTTTTCCGCATATAATTTTAGAAGAAAGTCTTCTCCATGTGTTCCCTATAGCGATTGGTCTAATGCCTCCACATTTCTTTTCTAGTGCTATAAGAGAAGTCCCGAAGAAAAATTTCCTTATTGCTATGGGCACTTCTCCTGACAAGATCATAGAAAGAAAATCACAAATAACCTTGGTAAGGCGATCTTTAGAGTCTTGAATATTATAAAGTATTAAATCTTTGAAGATTGAGGGACGCATGCTGTCTATCCCTCCAGCTGAACCAGTAGGGAATGATTTAAGCGCCTCAAGTAACTCGTTGGACGTAACTTTAGTGACATCAATATTATGATCTATTAAGTTAGGAGGAGCAAATGCATGCGGGCGCGGATAATGTTTTTCTTTTAAGGCCCTATAAATGGTGGGGTCTGATGGAGCGAAACTGTCTTCAGAAACTAGAAGTCTGACAGCACCATGTATGTCGCCATCAGAAAGTTTGTTCTCAATATGCTTTATCAAGACATCGTTGGATGATTTGTTAACAGTTTTATTATGTTTGTATTTATTGGGCATGACAGTCATTGGATTAGTTATATCATCATGAGAACTACTGGACCAAAGTTGAACTCTCTGTTTCACCCATTTAGTGAGATTAGATATTTTTTGCGGATTTTGAAGTCATGTTGAGAGTGATGTATGGGAAGACAAAAAGTTCGATCCAGTGTTCCATATTATTAGATGTTACAATCTTCTGAAGGATTTCAATAAGAGCCTCAGCCATAGCATTTCTTGCTCCTCGAGGAACTCTTCGCAGAATGGGCACTGACGACTTAACCCTTCCCAAACTATCAGTAAGTTTAGAACTTTGACCTGCACTGTAAAAAGTGGAAACACGAAATGGATGAAAGTTACTCCGCTTTATAGAGAAATAAAAGTCGAAAATTAGCGTTTTGTTGTATTTACTCTTAAACGTGGATATAGTGTAAGCCCTTTAGTGGAAAGATTAGTAACCTTAACTCCATTTTAAAGTTTAACATTTTCTTTGTAATAGCTTAACGTTGACTTAAAATAGGTTGAAACTGGACAAAGTATTTTGTCGGTGAACGCTTAAAATCCGGCCATTTTCTGATCGAAGTGTAAGCTAAACTGACAATTTTGAGGTTATGTACTTTTCTGGATGAAGTTTAAGCCTTAGTTGGATATTCTATAATCCAGTAACGGGAGTAACGTTATTTGCTTGTCACTGAACGCCCCGCCATTCTGAATGTTTATATTGCCTTTACACTGTGAACAGAAAACAGTGCACTGGTGGACCGAGAATGACAAGGATTGTATTGGCGAAAAGAGAAATTAAGTTAGGTATAAATCTTTACACTGGAGCAAATGTATCTCTCCTTTTTTTCACGAGATATTCCTCGTAGTAAAATCAACATGTCAATGATTAACCTCCTTCGCAGTAAAACCCTAGCTATAGATATCACTCAGAAATCCAGAAATACCAACTGCCTTTGAAGTTAAGTGGCAAGAGCGTCTGACCAGTGTGCTTGTGGACCCTGGATCGAAACCCGACCACTTCAACTTCTTTTATTTTAATTTTTAGTTTTAAAGGAATATTACCTTTTATTCTTTTCTACTTTAAAAAATTCTCTGCTTGAATGAAATACGTTGGAACAGTCATATATATGTATATATATATACACGTATTTTAAAATTTTAAAGAATGTAAAACGTTCAACCGAAAACTGTCTGAATGTAGGTTAATCCAGATGGTGGAGGCAGCTCAGCTGCCTCCATTTTTTGGATGAAGGTTGTATCTCCTATTTTTACAGTGTGGAATACTACTATCTGAAATCAAGTCATGAGCAAAGAAAATTTGATTGGATGAACAATATTTAGCGCTAGGTACAGATGCTCTCTTTTCCTTGGTAGTGTCATTATGACATTTACCGTTGTGTATCATTAGTCCTCTAGAATTGAGAAAGTATTTATTACATTTTGAGCAGAAATAATCCCTGGAATTAAAACTGACTCCAGCAGAAGCGCAGGACATATGATGGACTTGATTCTTCATTGTTATTTCATTGTTAAAATAATTTCTGTTTAAACTTGATAGATATTGCTATTGTTGAAGAATTCAATATCTTTAAAGAACAATAACTGAAATTTCCTTTCTTCAACGTGGCACAAATCATGAAGAGAACAAAATCGCATCCAATAGGAGCGAACCCACGTCGATTAACAGATCACCCATGTAGGGCAAGACACCACACCTGAAGAAAACAACTCGCACTACATAGAAACGCTGTGAAAGGTGGAACGGAGTCAACATGACACCAAACAAATTTCTAGCGCCGACCATCGTCTCTGAACTATGAAGTCTGAACTCTGAACTATGAAACACCTCAAGGCATGTAGAAAGTCAAGAGTGGAAACACATACACCAATAAATCACAATTATATCACTAAAAACCAATAAATTCGCGGATCCGAACTAAATCATGTCTATACGGATCCAACAATTAACAATATATATTTTGAATATAGTGTGTATTCCAAGACTTCAGTGCTAGGAATATAACGCTCCTTTACAATTATTTGAATTTATATAAAATATAGTAATAAAATATACTTAATTAATAAAAAATATAAATATATAGAAACAATTTTTGGTAAAGAAATTCAGTTCAGAAGATTCGCAAGGCCATCATCACAATAACTGCAGATCATCATCATCAACTATGTCTTCGAAATCATTGAAAAAGTCTGTATGAACTGCTTTCTCATTTGACGCCAAACACATAAACAGGCCATCTGAACCTCCTACCTCTTCCATCTCAATGTATGGTCCAGCTCCTTCAGGAAACATTTCATCTGCTACAACGGTAGGCTTCATGTTAACGGTTATCTACTTATAATTATGGATAGTGACAAACGTTCCGTCAAATAAATCAAAATTACAGTAGGAATATCTCAACTAATTCCTTGCCTTTGGGTATGGCTCCTTGGATTGAAGCTACATTATCTCTTTGAATTGCCATGCTTATTCTTTGGATACGAAAGGTGCTTGCTCTGTCATCACCAGATGATTCAGTGATACGCTTACCTATTTCTTTTATGAAGTTGAGGCCTTCTTTCCCCCATGAACCACTGGATTCGATAGCAATGGGTATGAAATGTTACTTCTGTGAAAGATTATTATATTTTCTTCTTTTTTCCGCTTCTTTTCGACTGGCGATATTTCTAGCCTGGATTGAGGAAAAAGGGAGGTTGGAAGGAGCGAACGTTTCTGAGCAAGTAAAGTCCCAAATTAACGGTTTGCCTCTCTTCCAGGGTAACAGAGTCATCCCATCTGGTCTTTCACCGTCTGTTCTACAATATATATTAAATTTTTAAATATTAAACTTCCATTTCTTAAGAATGTCAATAAATTAATTATTTCTTTTTAAAACAAAATCTTTCATAACGTACGTGTTTTCTAATAGAGAGATATGATATATTTGGGTTCGGAGCTTAATCGCATTGGCCGTTAAAAGATTAATGCTATTTGATATTGATAATCTTGGTAGGTTAGGCAATGAAGGATTATCTGAAACTAATTAAATTTACTCCTATTACGTATTAAGGAAACGCATAACATAACTTATAAGAACAGGTATCCATTTATTAAGTAAAACAATTCGAATGCTGAATTCAGAGTTTCTCTACAGTAATGCTGTAATACAGTAATGCTTCATAGAGTTTGTTGATTTCCTTAACAACGTATAGAGTAGGCATCCTTTCATAGAAATTCCTTGTAGTCATTTGTAGTGCACCAATCTCTAAATTTCATAGGTCAAAGAAATTCCATTGCTCTTTTTTGAAATACAAATAACTATATTTTATTGCACTGCATTTTAGCTACATTCAAATTATGAGTCAATCAATTTAATATCGTAGTTCATTTGTTTAACGTCTTCTTCTACTCTTAGTTTCAACTTACACACTGTTGTCAAATCCTATGAATATAAATTTAAATGAAAGTATCTTTAATATGTACTACAGTACGTTCAAGCTGCACATCGCTAACAATTTCTGGCATCGTACATTCTATGATATGTACGACCCATATCACAGGTCACCAGTCCTTACTAAAAAATATCCGTTAAATTAGTAGTAAAATATAAAAGTAGAATATTCATACGTGAATTAGATATCAAAGGGAAAAAAACTAATAAAAGTGAAGATCATCAATATTAATCTACAATTAATAAAGTACTACAGACGACTGGAAATTTAATCTGTAACAGTAATGAATTTGATTATAATCTCCCGATGGTAACCACTTTTCTTTTTATTTGAAAAAATCTCGTTTGTTTATTTCCCTGTTATATATTACATTTAGTTATACGATTATGATCTTTAGGTATATATTATCTTACTTATAACCTACATTAAAACTAGACACACAAAAACTATTTCCTAGGCGGAATTCGAACCCACGATCTTGGAGTCAATGGGCTAGCGCACTAAACTGCTCGACTTCCTCGATCGGCACCCACATAGAACTGTTTTTTGATTCAAGGTTGAAAGTCCCTTGATTTTGCCTTGTTAGGCTTGACGTGATACAACAAGTACATTTCAAACTTGATTAACCCTTAATTTTTGCTTGATAAGAAATGCTTGATCTAACAACCCTATGTCAAGCTTGATTATCCTTTGTCTAAATAAGGCACTTTGTGCCTTTGATGAATCAAGCCTGATTCAAACCTGTATTTAAGCTTCGCAACATTGCCACAGAGGCGCCACGCTCGCGTCATGTGACTTGCCATTTCCAACGGTGTTAGTAGCCATACTATTGCTACAAACAGAAACATCTTCAAAGAAGACACTGCTTTACAAGTGAAAGAAGATACATCATTAACAATTGACAAACAAAATATACATAAAGGACTATTTGTGCACAAACTGACCCGTGTATACAAGGGAATTAATGTTTCTGAAGATATACAGCCGTCATCATAACGCAGGATCCAGTCTTCAAAGTTGAACGTTCAGCTAATCAAGAGAGAAAGAATTCAGAATAGGTAAGTTTTCATATATAAATGTTGTTAATTTTAATTTAATTGTTATTCGTGTGTGAGTAGTATATCACTATGTTAAGTTAGAGTGCTTATGAGTTTACTACGAATTTGTTTACTTGGCGTGTCAAGCTCGAATCAAGAATAACAAAATAATTGACTTTTATTGACTTGAGGTGGTGCGGGACTAACTTTGGCCAGGCGTCCAGAATGTAATCCTGGCCTTTGTTGCTTGATGTTGGAACATGACTGGGAGAGAATTTGCAAAAAAAGGAATGTAATTACTTTATTTATAAAAAAAATACAACATTTAACACATATAACATCACAGACATCACAAAATAATACAAATTCAGAAGGGAAATAAATAATTATTTGAACTTCCACTTTCGAAATGAACAAAATCGAAATGACTATAATTTCCTATCGCCATTAACAAGATACGAAACATTATAATAACTTCAATTTATCTTGACTTTTCCTTGTTACAGCAAGGGTCGATGGCTGACCAACTGACAAGTTGATGTATAAAATTCCTTATCGGGGGTGGGGAGTGGGGGTACTATAAATTTATAAGATTTCGAAATACTGCAGATTTTATTGGTTAGGTTAGCTTAGATTAGGATAGTTGAGGTTAGGTTACGAAGAGATTACATCCCACATAGCATTTTACCCTTGAATCAGCCTTGAATCGTCAAACCAACAAGCTAGAATCAAGCTTGACGTGTCAAGCCGAAAAGGTAGAATCAAGCTTGGATCCAGAACGCTAGTTTACAGACATCAAGCCTTGTTTCAAGCTTAACGTCAAGCTTGAATCAAGGTTGAAAATGAGGTTTATTCAAACTTGACGTTAAGCTTGAATTAAGTAATATTCAGGCTTAATGTCAAGCTTGATTCAAGGTTGAATATGAGGTTCAATCAAGCTTGAAGTCAAGCTTGAATTAAGGTTGATTCACGCTTAATTACTGCTTGATTCAAGCTTTACCTCTAGCTTGGTTCAAGTTTGATATGTCGAGGTTGATTCAAGCATGCAAGCTTGACGTGACAAGGTCTCGTGTACATCAATATACGTTCAGTTCGTGCGGTGACTATCTCCATTAGCTTCTTCCGTGATACTAATTTGTGACTTTTCGCCTACATAGCATTGTATTGTAATCACAAACACAAGCGAATTCGAATATTACTAAAATAAAAAAAAAATGCACTTAAGGTATATGTTTCAACAGAATTCAACCTATGTTTATATGATTACGACTGAATGCTGTATGTAGGTAAAAAATAAATCAGTATCATAGAAGGAAGTAATAGAAATTATCGTCAACGCAAGTACATAACGTATATTGATGGACACGAGACTTTGTCATATCAAGCTTACACAGAAACCAAGGTGGAATCCTGCAAGGAAAGAAAATACAACGACTAATCATACGTGTCCAATTTACAGGTACACTTAGATTCATAGAAAATGGTCGGTTACAATTTTTCAAAGTAAGAAAACGTACACAGTATGACAATGTGGGTTTAAAATTAAGACTTTGGTTCCTCAGATGTTAAGTAGTTTGCTTCATTATTGCTGAGTTAACTTCTTCAAAGTTCTAAAAGTTTTCATCGAACACTTACTTTGAATCTGAGTGTAAGTTCTATGGTGTTTAAAAGTAAAAAGGACAGCGTGGCGTACAACATGTCCATATACAAACATATGAATAAAGGACTATACTTACACTTTGTTACTGACTCTGCGCTCTCATAGCTAGGTACAACAGGTTTTGTCCTACGGATATCGTCACAGAGGTTTTCGAGGACTTGTCTCTGTCTCACTACAGCAATGACTGGATAGCACCTTGAGTGACCCTCAAAATTCTACCTTCATCAGTTTCCTACGAAAACTTTCACCAAGTAATTTTATCAGTAGTAATAGGGAGGTGACACGGCTGCGTGTTCTTGCCGGATATTCCGATGTTTACATGCAAAAGTACAAGAAAACACCAGGTTGGTTTTAACGTAAAGAAAAGTACAAAATGTATGGTGGATAATTATGTATTCCTTAAGCATTTACATCCAGTTTACAAGATATTGCTTTCAGTGCCTTCTTCCTGTGGAGGTGCACTCATTGCTTGCCTAAAAAAACGTAACAGCACGTTTTGCAATATTTTTCTTTCTGAACTAACCTAAAATATGTAATAGAGTGATGGTGAGTGCCGCCGGGAAGCGAGTGACAATACTCGCTGCCTTCTAATGAAGGTGTCCCGAATTCGATGCCCGGTGGAGACAAGTAGTCTGTAGCCAATATATGCCGTCATTAGTTCACCGATCATCATCGTACAATGGAAAACGACTACCATTGGTTCACATTGGCGATGGACCTTTATCCGGTCACAACTGCTAATATTACTGTCAGTGTGAACTGATGCATGATCATTTTTGAATCGAAATAAAGAAAATAATATTGGGCTAAGTTAAATAGTATTCGAAGAAATTCAAGTGTAGCAGATATGGATATGCTGTAATAAAATGTAATCGAGCAACCTTCGAAAGGGAAAAACTGTTTGATGTTACAGCTAAAACTTTTGTATCATAATGAATGGTAATGTTACAAAAGATCGAAAGGTAAGATACCCACTTTCTTCAGAGAAGACTTCGTAGTTGTTGTTCTAAGGCTATAGTTGTTTTTCTAAGGCGACAATGAAGAGATGTACAGATTCATGTAAAGTGATTTTATCAGAAACATATAACTAAATGTGTCCCATTCAATAATTTGAAACTGATTCCATGATGATGATGTTTTTGGAATCGGCAACATCTGCCTTTGCACGTGTCCGGCAAAATGTGTGCAACTGGACGAGCTCGCTTTGGATATACAGGGTGTCCCATTTTAATCAAACCACTGGAATATTGCAAAGCTCTTAAAGAACGTACAAAAAGGGCGCAGTGCAGCATGTATCAACAGAGGGAGGACAGCCTTCCATGCATAATGCAATTTTTTCACATGCACAGTGTTACCACCTCAGCACAAACGTATATTGTTTCAAATGGGATGAAGGTTTAATACTTTCGGAGGTGATAGTATGAGCAATGATAAAGAAAAATGTATGTATGTTTACCAGGGTTCGAATTCCGCTTCGTTCTAGATATACAGTGAATCCAACTTGGAGCCCAAAATCAACGCCTAACAGTGGAAAGAAAGTGAATAATTCGTAATAAATCATAAACTACGCATTGAATTAAAATTTCGTTTGTGAAAGTTTGTTTGTAATAACAGGGTGGATATCAGGGTCGAAAACACGATGTCATCAGGTTGTCAGTGTTGCCAAACCCGGTATAACGTTTAAAATTTTCAAATAAACTACGTTGTATTATTATATATTTGGCATCCTCTAGTGATGATAAACAACATACCTAAAGAACACATCGCAGTGTTGCAAACTATGGATGAAATGTCCTACGAAATTACGTAGTTTATATAGGATCGCGAAAACCTTCCTGTCTTATCCACAGTTCTCAACATTGCGATGTGTGCTTTACGTATGATTTTTACCGTCACTAGAGGATGTTAAATACCTAATAATACAACGCAGTGCCTTATGAAAAATTTAAACGTCATACCAGGTTTGACAACACTGAGAACCTGGTGACATCGTATTTTCGATCCTGATATCCACCCTGTTGTTACAAACTTCCACAAACGAAATTTTAATTCAATGCGTAGTTTATGATTTATTGCTAATTATTCACTTTCTTTCCACTGTTAGGTGTTGAATTTGGGCTCTAAGTTGGAATCACTGTATATCTAGAACGAAGTAGAATTCGAACCCTGTTCATATAAACATTTTTCTATATCATGGCTCATACTATCACCTCCGAAAGTATTGAACCTTCATCCCATTTGAAACAATATACGTTTGTGTTGAGGTGGTAACACTGTGCATGTGACATAGCTCCATTGTGCATGGAAGGCTGTCCTCCCTCTGTCGATACATGCTGCACTGTGTCCTTTTTGTATTTTCTTTCAGTGCTTTGGAATATTCCAGTGGTTTAATTTAAATGGGACACCCTGTATAGCCCCTACGTCCTAAATTTAATGTGATTTGTTTAGATCCATGAAAACAATGTACAAAAATCGTAGTACAGACTGAACAAAAAGGACACTCAAAAGTAAAGTGAATTGTGCATTGTTATAAACAGGAACTATCCAGAGTTTCGTTTTGGTGGGAATCCAAGACGTATCTGGGTGTGAAATTTACATAATCACTAAAGCTAGGATTATAGACATTAAAATAATGTGAAATAGTCATGCTTAAAGGCACTAAAATCAATAAAAATTGGCAATGAAATATGCACCAAAAAGCTTAAATAGGCTGTCATATTTTCGTTTTCGGAAATGTAATACACTGATTTCAAAAACATTAACACACACATAGATATGTGGAAAACTTACACATCAACAATTAAGATGAGTGTGCAAGTATATTATATTTATCTATTTATTACGTCGTATGACAGAACGTTTATTACACTATACAACTTGATATATTAAAATTCGAAATCGGTTAATCTCGAATAAATAAGTTAAAACCTAAGAAAAGAGTACCTCAGCAATATGTCACATACAACCTAATCTAAAAAAAAACACAAGATATACACTTAAATTACATCTCAACACCTGGCTGAAGATGGCGAGCGAAAGCCTTTCGGAATATTTCCAATTCATATTGAAACCAGCACATATGAAGCCGACATTAAAAACCATACTTTCAGGCAAGTGATGTGTCCTGTGTGGTTTTAAAGTGACTATTTTTGAATTCAAATACTTGACAAAATATATATTAAAGTTAAGGTAATATCAAAACTTCGTTTAACATCAGACTCAAAGTCCATAAATACATTAAACCAATTAGAAAATTAAACAAGAAATGCATGAATAGAGTAGAATTTCAATTTACGTTAAGGTCTTTGGGGGCTCAGGTCGTATGCATGATGATGGGATGAATTGGTGGAATGAAGAAAGTAGGAGCAACCCGAGAATATTCACACGCACGGTGTTTGCCCACCACATGAGATGACCAGGGATCGATTCGACGACCCCTGACACCAGAAGTGAACGCTGTATAGTAGTATAATCGTGCATTAATTACGATTTCACGGGGGGGGAGGTGGGCCACGGCCCCCTTAGGATTTTTATGCACCATGTTTAAATTTGCGCCCTCCTGGCATTTTTAGGAGTTTGTAGAACATGTGGTAGAACGAGGGGATAGTAATACATGAAACTGATATTTTTATTGATAGACTACCTTAAATTATAATAATAACTATGATTTATACAGTAGTCGACCATAATAATATGATAAATTATCAATGAGCAATATGGTACCACTTTTTTGTCCATACAGTGTATACTCTATGCACTGGTTAATACTATCAATACGTGAAATACTCAGTAATCAATTTGCTATCAAGTTTTCAGTCATTTGATGTATATATTCCTTCAATGCCTTATATTTTCATTGTTTTAATACAACTATTTTAATTGTATAATTTAGATAAGTGTCTATTATTTTATGAACACCCTATAGCGAGCACTTATTGGAAATTTATATTGCTATGTTATCTTGCTGTAGGACGAATTCGATAACAATTGGAACAAAATATACGCTAGATATGTCGAAATGATCGGTCAGGATGACACAAAGTTAGAGACGAACCCGGTACCTGCCTCAGTGCTACTTCCAAGACCACAAAACCATAAGCTTTCAATAATAAGCTGTCTGAACACAAGCTAAATGAAGACAAACCAAATGACACACGTGGAGAAAAGTTCTCCACTTCTTTCTTTGAAGTTTAAGGAAGAAACAGGCCATGTGTTTTCTTCCCTCCTCTCTCTAATACATAGATTGAGTAATTAATCAAGGAGTAGTGGTGTTCGTTTTTCTCGCAGCAAGCCCCATCGAAATTCAAACATCTGGTGCAAAATTGATGTATGTAGGCCATTATTTTGACGAAACTGACATGTTTTGGACATTATGGAGTTCACCTATTATCCTCTTGATTCAACCCTTGACCTAACAGTGGATGGAGAAGTTCTACGATCGTGAGAAACCGGAAATCTGGTCGTGCCGATTGAGGAGGGTGGAAACAGTGGTGTCTCTGGCCAGACGTTAATTGATTTGCGTAACACATTACACAATCTGCTGTGGCACGCGCGAGATACTGCTATATTTGATGTAGTGTTTGTTAAGATATGAAGAACTAACTATTTGAAAACATTGTGTTCTTGGACGAGAGAGAATCTGCAGCATACAGTAAGAATAAATGCATGCTTTTCTATACGAACTCTTTATTGAATATTTAAACAGAAGAAAACGGTGAGGTTTCATACAAAATATTAGAAATATATTTCATAGTTAAGTATGTCTATACATACAAGATACAATTTTGAATGATTTTTATTTTCGGAAAAGAGGAAACTTATGTAATTGGCCACAATTTTAATTCTGAGATGATGAAATATGTATGATTTACATGTAGAACAATGCAATCCGAATCACTGCAAGCAGAAATTACTGCAGTAATTACCAATTTTGGAATAATTTGAACATTAGAAGTATACTTATTGTGCACAAAGAAGTGTATGATATGTGATTAAAGCGTTTGTAAGCAAAAGTTATCCTAACATTTTACTTTTGAGATGTTTCTTAAGACTTTTAAAGCCGGAATTACTGCAATATCGCTATTTTTAGGCCTAGTTTCCGCACCGAAAAGTGTACGTAGAAGTGTATTTGATGTGTACAAACCTATTTTAACTTGAAATCTTAGGTATATATTGTCTCAGAGGGCATGCAAAAACTATGTAACAGAATTTTAGACGCTGTAAGAGAATTTACCCTAATACAGGGTGATTATTCCTTTGAAAAGCATACGATACGCATTTGAACCAGATTTGAAATCTGAATTTAGCTTAATACCGGGTATTTGTTGCGTTAAGCAATAGAAAACCTGTATAAGACGCCTTCTGACCTGCATGTTTAACTAGAACTTACCCGATTAGCAACTGTTTTGAAGGGTACTTACTGCTTTACATGAGTATAAGAAGTATTCATTGGCGTTTTTAGGAGAAAACACCTCTTTTGAAATAGGAAAAGAATGAATTAAACATCAAACTATCACTCCGAAGAGCGTATTTAGCAGATAATTCAACTAGAA
>JAGDQP010027201.1:0-25223 GCA_022664845.1 Lepisma saccharinum
CCAGCTCGTTTAGGACGTTAATAACAACAATCAATCAATCGAACTTTACTTACAGAACAAATTCTTCAATAAAAATATCCAAACATATGGAGTGCTTTGATTTCATAACCAGCCCACTAGCGCTGGGAAAAGGCCAAGGTGTGAGGAGTATTGACCTCAGTAGTATATACACAGAGAATTGACCGTGCCGTGGTCGTGTAATGAATATCATATCCGTCCATCAATTGGAAGATCCGGGTTCGAGTCCCGGACAAGGCGGTTGTCGATTTCCCTGTGTTAGTTTTAACTGAAGAATCTGAAACCAAATCATTTCTATATATAAATATATATATATATATATATTTTAATTTATATTTTATCTTCTGTTGTATCTGAAATCAAATTAAACAGGTATATTTTGCTTTCACTTTCGAAACTGAAACCAAAACAACATTATTTTTGAAATAGCTTGTATCAGAAACCGAAACAAAATTAATTTTGTATTTTTGTTTCGGTTGTTTTCGAAACCATATTCAACAAAACCAAAACCAAAACCAAATCAACTAAAGAATCTTAAACCGAAACCAAAACCAAATTATCTTTGAAACACTTTGCATCAGAAACCGAAACCAAGTTCACTTTGTGTTTCGTTTCTGTTGTATCCGAAACCAAATGCAATCAGAATATTTTGGTTTCAGATTCGAAACAGAAACCAAAACACCTAAAGAAAGTTAAGCCGAAACCGAAACCAAATTATCTTAAAAACATTTTGTTTCAGTAACCGAAACCAAATTCATTTTGTATTTTGGATTCTGTTGTATCCGAAACCAAATTCCACAACAATATTTTGGTTTCCGTTTCGAAACCGAAACCAAATTCTCAATTTGGTTTCGTTTACCATCCCTGGTTGAGAGTAAGAAGCATGGGCGAGAGCAGTTGTACCGCATACTGTCATATGAGAATAAAATGAATAATTTAAATAATAATAATTTAAAAAAAAAACTAACATTTTAAAATTTGGTTTTATGAAAAGTTTAACGGTGGACCTTTGAATAAACTCTTGAAAATATTTGCATGTCTCATAGAAAAAAAGTGAAGGTGATCTCGCAGAATAAATTTACTCTGATAACTAACATAAGGCTTTGAAAAGAGGACGTGAAAACAGTTCCTGTTCTGAGAGCGAACTATAAAGCTTAGACTGGTATTTTTGGTACTAAAAATCAAACAGATCATCCACAAAATTATTAGTGGCACATTACAAATGGGATTCAGGGCATTATTGATTTGTGTACTCCCAGGAGAATAGGCAACCTCCTCTCCTATTCACTGATCCAAATCCGACATGAGACTGCTAGATTTGAACGGAAGAGATTTTTTTACAATAAAAAAAAAAGAGAGAGAAAAAAAACGCCCTTAAAGGTAATGTTAGGTAATTTTGTGCTTCAGCGAACCTCATACGGTATAGAAATATGAAGCAAGCAATATTGATCAATCCATGCATAAAACAAGCGAAGTAATCATTTTTTCCGCCGTTTGAGCTCCTCATTTTTCTTCTACAATATAAAAATGTTCTCTCCTAACCATATATTGTATGGAGTATTGATTAAGAGATTTTTTCATACTTTAAAAACAAGATATTTAAATAGAGAATGAGTTTATATTATAAACATATTTTTTTTCTACTCTGTAAACAGTAAGACGCTTATATTATACGTCATTGTGCACATCGTTTCCCAAATATTCTCACTTACGAGCTCAAGTAATGTGAACAGAAAAGTGTGACGAATTTATTAGGTCATACTCTGAAGGTCAATTTTAAAAGCTTCTTTTGTGCATTTTCACGAGTACTTTTCTGAACACCTTTTTTGTTCAATATATAGGGAGAAAAGTGACAAATTCCTTGATCTTTTTTATATCAGTTGGTTAAAACAATATATTACTAGAAAGACAAACACGTACATGATAAACTGTGGATAAAAATTGGATGACCACATAAGAGTGCTCATTTATGGCGTATGGTTACGGATACCGGCCACATTAGGATATGAAACTATTCCGCGTCAAGCCACGAAATTATAGTTTTTCGCTGGTTTTTGTTTCATCTGAAACTTCTTCAGTGTGCACTGACTTTCAACAATGATGCACCGGTGTACGAGGATATTGTAAATTTAATTGCGTCTAGGGAACCATAGTACTTTTTTGTAAAAATAGTAATAGACGTCATTAACTATTTTAAATGTCATAAATAAATTATAGACGTCATAAAGTATTTTTTGGCCCGTTGGGCAAAGTATAGTTAGGCTGACGGAGGCTATTTTGATTGATCAGGTAACATAATCGTTCTTTTGTCCTTGTTTACGTGCCACAACTAAATTTAGCATTTGAGCTAATACAACGCTATATTTTCAGAAAACATGGCGTTCTCTTTTCTGTTCCTTTTTGTAACACTTTTTATATTGACAAGTAATGTTTCAGTACTATTACTACGGTATTATTTTAATATCCATAAATATAATAAATTTTGTAACCTTTCAAAGAAGCAGAAATTACACGAAGTACACTAAGTGTCTGATATTAAATTACTGCAATACGAATGTTTATAATCTGCCAGGACAAGGAAGAAATCAGAGCATAAATTCCTGCAGTATAACAGTACTTTCCTTGCAGGCTTGAAATAATTAAAACGCCTGGCCGCGTTGGCAACCAAACCAATCGTAGAGTTAAGTGTGTTTCATAAGCAGCTAGGGGTTAAAGTTCTTGATATCACGCCTGGGAGGTTCTCTCTTACAGCATATAAAGGAGTACTGCACAATGCACATAAGGGTCTTTTTCTGCCCCTCCACCAATTCTAATAATATTTTATTTACAAAAACTAGACTATGTAACGGTTCCGATAAACCAAATCCACAAATCGCTTCCGGTTATCATGCAACGTACATCTAAAAATGTCCACTTCCGGATTCTAATTTTTATAGTGTTCAAAATAAATTATGATATTTCGGGAATGGCTTAAGCTACCCAACCCAAATTTACTATGCAAGTACCAATGCAATATCTATGTCACATTTGGAAGCTAAAGACAATATATTTAGTAGTTTCGGAGACATAAATTATTTTCATTATGTAAACGTTAAATTTTAATTTCCTTATGTAAACGCTGAACTCCAAAATCTGGGAATTCATTTCTCTTCCAATTAATTTTTTCTTAAAATTCTAGTATTCTCAAAATTTAAAACCTAAATAATTTTTTACAATACCATTATGCACATCAAATTTGATATAAAACCTAGGGATTAATTTATATTTCCAAAGAAATTATGGACGCTTTTAAACAGGTACATTTTGATTCATCTCTGTGGCACTGTCCACCTCATGGTATTCGTTTGTCAAATGAATCTAAGTGACTAGGAAGTAGGATAATCCTACATTTTCTAGAAGATTGTAGTTTTAACTAAGTTGAGAAATGTAGGTATATTTAGCTCTATATAACTTGTAACATATCAGTGTTAATATACGGCTGTACGCTCTTATTTAGTGGGGGTGGTGAATACGCCCGCTTTCAGAAAGAGTTGCCCCGGGACCCCCGGGTTCGATTCCCGGAGTGGCTTTACATGTTCTGTGTTTACCATGTATCGTGATGAAAATTGAGGATATTCTTGAATTAGGAAGTCCTACATAAATCAATAAATATATTTGTAGACCGTAAAGTTTTCCTTGGTTTTAGAATGAGATAATCATTTCAATGTCTTCATAGCCAATGTGAAATGCAGTGAACTAAAGAGATAAAATGAAAAATACACAGTTGATTTATTGAAAGAAATACTGTAGCAGGCTTACGACTAGATAATATAACTCACCACTTCCTTCCTTCCTATTTTCATGCCATAGACACTATGCATCCGCCTATGACGGTGCACAAATCTGCACTATTTTTTTCTACTTTGTGTAACCAGAGGAAGAGTGTAAAATATGTTGAGTGTAAAATATGTTAGCAATTTGTGGATCATGTGACACGTTATGTAACTGTTAGCTTGAGGTAAAAAAGGTCAACGCGTGTCATGGCACCAAGGATGTTCTCATAGAGGATTTGCTTGTAGCTATCTCATGCGCAGAGAAAGAATGAAGCAAAAAAAAAAAAAACAACTGAGCATTGACCAAGGCGACGTACCTGATTCATTAGCGAACAACTAGAGAGCTTGTTGCCATCCTTGTTAACTGAAAATAATGTTTTTGATTGAAGTTAACTGTACGGGACTATTATGTGACGTTTGGCTTCATATTCTTGGCAAAATCGCATATCCTCTATTAGAACATCCTTGCATGATACACGCAGCCCTTGTTCGTGTTCCAAGGCCGACTATCCTGACTTAGGTTTTCTAGGATTTTACTCAGTTTCACCATGCGAATGCCGGGATGGAACGTTAAAAGTAACGTCCTGGTTAATACCTTTTCCATCATCTACATAACTCAGTCTGGCTTGAAGCAAAGATGCCACAAAGAGCTTAAATAACCTCAAACTGAATCACAAATAGCAGGCCATCAATTTCATAATAAGTTGTTTAAGCTTAAAGTTTGGTGTTCATAAACATATTTATTCTTTAACAAGTTAACATTTAGTTGACCATCGACGGCGTATTGTGATAAACACGCGCTTTCGCCATACGTGTACAGCTACTAACAAATCAATCATGTCATTTGGAGCAAGGGATTCTCAAGTTAGTGAATTTTGAGCACGCTCTTGCGCTTTAAATATACTTTCTTCTGAAAACGTCTCACACGTTTCTTTGCAAAGATATATTTTCTTCCTTAATTCCTAGCATCACATTTGGGGCTCAAAGTACTGTTCTGCGATTTGTAGGAGACGGAACAACAGCTTTAGATGCGATACTATTAAAATGCCTTTACTATACACTCAAAATCAAGGAAAGTGGTCTTTCCGAATTTTTCAGTCAGAAAACTGAGAAAGTGTATAAGTGATATATGCTATACAGACTAAGCTTATTAATTATCTGAATTTCTTTTCCGTCCACGAATAGTGCTACCGTATTTCCACAACGTGCTATATTTCGGGCATAGATGATCAAATGGACATCGAACCCGTTTTATGAATTTGAGCTTACGGAAAATAAAATTTAACGAATGTAGTGTAATATAAAGACTGACCAAATTTATTAGAAAGGCAATAAGGGTAATATTAGTACATTCTGTTGAAATCCTCGTCAGTGTTAATAAACAATGTACGTTTCTATAGAAACAATATTGCATTGTCAATATGACATATCTAGGTGTTATTTTCGGGAAGAAGAGCAGTACCATATTTACTTTCATGTGTAAAAATTCATTTGGGTTAACAAACGAAAAGAAATAACCATCCGCAGCAGCAGGATGAAATTTCAATGAAGTAGTTATTAGAAAAATAGACTTGGGGAGGTAAATCAAAATAAATATGGGTGCAATTTAGCAAGAGTCGAAGATTGGTGTTTGAGTACAAAGGACTGCAAGTCAGTGGAGGGAATCAAAGGAGTGTTCATAGTTAATAACTATGTTTTAATCCTGTATTGCTTGTCGAAACAAAACATCACCGATTTCGCCTTCAAAATTCGTGCATCATATAATTTAGAACGGAGTTAAAAAATATACAATGCTTTATATAACAAAGGTTCTATTTGCATTGTGCTGAAAAGTTACAACACGCCTGTACAATGATTACTGTTCCTTTCAATAAGCAAGGGAAATACGTTTCAGGAGAGTGAGCTAATTGTAATTCTGACTGGTACTATCTCAGCATATGAACATATGCTTTCATGCGAATGTATCTGCATTCACGTGCCATTTAACTCTATTTGCTTATATATATATATATATATATATAGTTATGATTCAAGAGGATAGGAGGTAAAGTACAAGACACGCTTTGCACTTCATACGTACGTAGTACAAGCTCTGTATAATCAGATATACTAAATAAAGCAATATAGAAATTACCAAACAACACTTTTACGCATTTATGTATTGGGTGTTTGAATTAATTCTCGCTGTTGCCAAATAGAGAGCAGCAGTTGTGCAGAAGTGACTATTGCTGTGCATGCAAGTAACGATAATAGGTTGTGAGAAGCTGTTGTGGAATACGTGATCGAAGTGCAAAGAACACAAGTTTTATCCCATTATAGATGGCAGGTTTCCTACCAAAAAAATAAAACATTTGCTGGAAGATTCTTCTTCTGCTTTCATCTAAGAAAATCTGTTGTTGAAAGTCATCATTTTCTAGTGGAGGCCTGTGGAAAGCATGCTTTATCGGAAACAACTTGCTGCAATTGGTTTCGATTGGCTTCAAAGGCAACGATTTTGGCATGAAGGACAAAGAGCGCTTTGGTCAACCGAAAATTGTGAAGACCGTGTGAATTGGAGGCATTACTGGAAGAGGAATCATGTCAAACGCTCAAATAGTTGTCGAAAACACTACTTCTCTATGACTCAACTGTTAATAAACGTTTAAAAGCAATGGCAATGATCCAGAAGGGCGGAAACTGGGTCCCCGATGAATTGCGGAAGGGAGACGCTGCGAGACGCTCAACCATTTGTGAAAAGACAAAAACGGAATTCGTCTAGCGATGAGAAATGGATTCGTTACGACAAACCTAAGCACAGGAAGTCATGGGTGCGTCCCTACGAACCATCATCCTGAAGGCCAAAATCGGATATTCATGGAATGAAATCGATGTTGTGCATTCAGTGGGATCAAGCCGGTATTGTGCACTTTGAGCTGTTGCAACCAGGTGAAACGATCAAAGTTAACGATTCCGACAACAATTATTCTATTAGAAACGTTCACCCACAGGCAGACGCCCTCAATACACCACAAGAAATGATAGCGTTATTCTGCTCCACGACAACGGTAGACCCCATGCCTCCAAACTCCACCCGCCATGTTCCCCGGACATTGCTCCATCAGATTTGCCATTTATTTGTGCCGCTACAACATGGCCTTTCTGAGCAGCACTTCTGTTCTTTCGCAGATATTAAAAATGGCTTGATCACTGGATCGCCTGGAAAGACCCTGCATTTTTTTTTACGGCGGAATCCATTTGTTACCTCTACGGTGGGAACAGGTTGTAGATTCCAACGGAAACTACTTTGACTAGAATACCATTTACAGTTCTGTGGCAATAAATGTGACTTTATATAGCAAAAACAGCGATAATTAATTCAAGCACACAATATGTTATGTCAATTTATGTACAACTAAAGGGAAAAGGCATACAGTTATTTCTCGGCGAACTTTCCACTGAGGCCAGAGAAGAGGTCGTCAACGGCCAGGGCCATTGTTTAGGTAATAATCCGGTATTCACTTGTGGATAGGGGAGAAAACCCTGAAAAAATAAGTTACGATAGCTAGCAACAGGTTTCGAACCTACGTGTCTCCCCACAGCCGACTTGAAGTTCGAGCCCATAACCATTATACCATATTGGCTGCGATTTTAAAGTATATACAGTATCTTAAAAATATCCTAATAGTAATTTGACTAAGGACTTCGTCTTTGTAGCAAAAGTTATCGCTTTTCATTTCCGATGGAGTAATAATATTTTAGGCGTTTTACCCAGAAATGTCACAACCTTAGATTCACTAATAAAATTTGAGTTGTTCAATATGAACAGATAGGCAAAGCAAGAAGTATTAAGTTCTAAACCCCGTGAGGCTGGTTTAAAATCTTAAAATGCTGTAAAAGTCTATTACAATTTCATTTATAGCGCCTTCTTTCTCCAAAAAAGTTTGGAAACGCTTTCTATTTTGTTTTGTCTGTTTATAACGTAGGATTACAACTGAAACATATCGGGTTGAAATAAAAAATACTTCAGATTTGAAATAAGCAACCTTGATATATTCGGTCGTGTTCAATCTTGTGATGCTTCAACTTTTCTTTACGGTAAAAAAAAAATTACGAATTTCTGTGAAATTCAATATATTACACTTGGATTTTAACTGTTCCTTTTACATACACTTACACTGCACACTACAATGTGTCACGTGCCGCTACAACCTTTCATTACGTTACTTTTCTACTATACGTTCTTTTCTTCCAGGTTAACGTCTGAAATTCAAACTTGAGAAGTACCTCCAGTAATTACTTAATACTGACAATACAATCGTCTAGTTTCAAATATTGGTTTGAATTTTTGTCTTCACACAATAATGAAGTTATAACTAGCGTTCCTTTAAAACTAATTTCTACTCATTTTTGAAATAAGAAACAGAGTTTTAGGTCGTGAAAGTTATTTTCGGTTTGTCTGCACTGAAATTTGAATAATTGACGTAGAACAAGAAAGCCGGGAATATCTACTTCTATTGAGCCTTAGCGAAGAGAGTCTCAGAAGCGTTATTGATATGATATTTATGGGCCATTTTCTAAGTTCTTCTACATTTCGTCTAAAATAAATCGAAAAAAAATGGTTATTCAATTTTTATACGTTTTATTCTAGGTATGCTCTACAACATGTAATCTTTACAAATACAGAAATGTTTTCAGTTTACGCAATCGCAGAGTAATTTTTTGACATTTGTTTCACTCATAGTTCACTGTGTTACGTCACAAAAAAGGTAACAGAGTGGAGAAAATCATATTAAACTGACACGAGACAGAGATATTGAACTCGTATTTCCAAGAAACTTTCATATACTTAAGAGATCGAGAATGACAAATCACAAGTTAATTATAAGCGACACTACTATTATTCTAATGGTAATATCATGGGTAACAGAGTAGATGATTGAGAAGTGCACTCGCCTTTACGTTGAACTGAATCTTCGTACTGGAAACAAAATACTCTGTACACAAAGCAGTTGTCCATGTTATCACCTTCTTGTTCCCATAATGCTCCAGTCTAACAATATTGCCAGGATTAATTTGAAATACGTGTGAACTAATAAGCGTAACAGAGGAGAAAGTAACAGAGTGGAAATTTTACAGGGACATTGAAAAACAATTTATAATTTAATTATAAAAAGACTCTGGTTTCGTAAGCATTTCTGTTCTGAAGACTTATGTTTTGACAGTCATAAAAGCCATTCGTTTTAAGATTTTTCTGTTTCTCGTAAAAAAAAATCACTATAATTATGAACTCTCCTGTAGCTAGGGACACGGGATCTTCACACTTTTGGTGCAATTAAAACCTTATTATGAGAAAAATATATAATATACAAGAACTTTTGGTGTTGCGCTCTTCATCAATGACTCCATTATTTCGTTTTTACCATATTTTCAGTTATTGAACTTACAGGCCGTTAAATAATAATAATAATAATAATAATAATAAATTGAAGAGTTTCTTTTAAAACTGTTGAGATTATAATGTCACTTGTAAATGAGTCTTATTCGTGTAATTTTATTTAAATAAAAAAAATATATAAAAAAGTCAAATCAAAATCAAATTTGATTTATTGTGTATTGAGTATGTCTCTCTCTCTTGGAGTGTGTTTGTTATATGTGTGTTCTGCTCGTGTATAGGTGTGTCTGTGTGTACTATGTCTGTTTGTGCCAATTTGGTCACTGGAAAAAATTCAACTTTTCCGTTTCACATGCTAGCAGCAGAACGCAGAGGAACTCATGTGAGATACGTAATCACGAACAGAAAAGAAACGAGTTAGACAGACTGAGAAAGGGAGAGAGAGAGATACTAGGGGAATGGAGAAAAATATATATAGAGTGGTGGCGAGGGAAGGAGGAGGGGGGTGGGAAACATTTGCAATTCAATCAATGTTCATTTGAAACAAAAGAAATTCAGCTAGATTCAGAAAGAGAGAACACACACATATACCTACACTCCACCTCTGTCTTTCTCTCCCTTCCACCCCCTCCCAACACACAAAAGAAAGGAAAAAGCAGTACCTTTTTGCATATCATTTTTTCCACCATAGGTACTACTGTAGTTCGTTTCTAGTTTTATTGTAGAGTACAAAAAAAATCAAACCAATGTGGCAAAACTGCGATCAGTTTCTTTACCCTTTCAGTTTTTTCTACACAGAAGAAAGAAAAGACAAAAAATATTCTGGTCCTCTCTCTCTCTCTCGGGCGTCATTATTACTTCATTTGATGAAATTCTGGGAGATATTTTCTTCTTTAATTTCTCCTTTGGCGTCACTAATAACCTTTCTAATTGGAATGGTGTAAAATGCAAATGAACCAAAGAGTCCACCAGCATCACCGTGCGAGGCACTCACTTCTGGTCTAATACACCGATCAACAAAACGACCAAGGAAGAGAATTCTCTAACAGGAATGAATTTTAAAGGGAACTACCAGTATACCAGCACCAGCAACAACAACGATGGGGCCTGGTTATGGGTTATGCTATTAGTTGTACACCGCACTGCTTTTTATACCTGTATTATATGTATATAGGGAGAAATAAAAGATGTCAGTGTGACATAGTTTGTTTTCGTGCATGTGTGTGGTTTTTGTTATATATGGATATATCTATCTAGATATGAATGTATGTGAACATCTGTTTCTTTGTGTGTGTACGTGTGTGTGTGTTTGATTATATAGGTAACACAGAATTTATGTCTTCAGTTTTTATGGCTTGTTGTGAATAGAAATATCAGATCGCGATACGTGTCCGATACACAACCTACAACCTATACGGATAACACAATTCATCAGGATGGATCATAATTTACATGTGACACCGTTCTGTTTTTTTTTTCGACTTCACCTTTTTTTCGTACTCTATGTTATTGTTTTGTACTTTTTTGGAGTACAGTTTTCCGGTCAGATAATAAAACACCTACAAGCAATATACTAGCTTCGCAGAAGAGATATGGTTCTGTTATTTCGCTTGCATCACAGTCTATGTAAAAAGTTATTGGTAAGAAAGAAATTGCGCTGTAATGACAACAAAGACAGTTATTTCCCCCCAGATATTTATTATAGTACTTGCTTTCTCTGTAATGAAATAATTCTATTGTAATTATGTTTCTGAAAGTTTGGACATTCATGTAGTAGGTTACAAAGTTAACATTCCGGTTTCAGAGTTCAATAAAAACGTTTGTATAACTTTGGCTTCAGACTACAGAAGGCAACTTTTAAAATAGTGAATGCATGTTATTTTAATAACTTCCAGATACCCTTTATTATTCAGTAATTTGGTAACGTAACATCTTTAAATAGTGAATGAAAGCTGTATTTCAAAATTTCAGACAACCCTCTATCTATCAGGAACGTGACGAGATACTTTATATAACAATTTAAAGCTATAAGGATACATTTCAGACTCTCTTTTATTGTTCAGTTCTATGAGCAAGTAACTTCCTTCATGAATTATAACAGAGTTGTATAGTAACGTATAACGATATATCTTTATAACTTTTAGTTATGGATATGTAACTCTAAAAGTTATAACGATAAATGTCAAGTAGATTATATTATTCAGCCATGTGAAAAAGTATTGAACTTTGACAATTAATCCAGGATAACAATGTGAAAATCAAGAAATTTCTGTAGTCAAATAAATCTACCATTTGTACATGGACATATTATGATCCAAGGTCTCTCTGTATAAAATATGACAGTTTTGTGTCACATATATTTCAGGTTATATATAGAAGATTACCTTGAACTTTTTTATTCGTGAGTGGCACTTGAAACCCTTGGCTTCTGCAGGCGACATACATTTACCTTGCTTTGAGTGGAAATTGAGTCAAACTCACATACATAGTTAATGGTAGATTTACTTGACTACAGAAATGTATTCATTTCCACATTGTTATCCTGGGTTTATTCTCAAAGTTCAATACTTTTTTACATGGCTGAATAATATAATCTACTTGACATTTATCGTTATAACTTTTAGAGTTACATATCCATAACTAAAAGTTATAAAGATATATCGTTATACGTTACTATACAACTCCGTTATAACTCATGAAGGAAGTTACTTGCTCATTGAACTGAACAATAAAAGACAGTCTGAAATGTATCCTTATAGCTTTAAATTGTTATATAAAGTATCTCGTCACGTGTCTGAAAGATAGAGGGTTGTCTGAAATTTTGAAATACAGCTTTCATTCACTATTTAAAGATGTTACGTTACCAAATTACTGAATAATAAAGGGTATCTGCTAGAAGTTATTAAAACAACATGCATTCACTATTTTAAAAATTGTCTTCTGTAGTTTGAAGCCAAAGTTATGCAAACGTTTTCTATGGCACTCTGAAACTGGAAATATTAACTTTGTAACCTACTACATGAATGTCCAAACTTTCAGAAACATAATTACAATATAATTATTTCATTACAGAGAAAGCAAGTACTATAACAAATATCAGAGGGGAAATAACTGCCTATGTTGTCATTACAGCGCAATTTCTTTCTTACCAATAACTTTTTACATAGACTGTGATGCAAGCGAAATAACAGAACCATATCCCTTGGCTCTTCTTCTTCTCTTATATCATATATTTAGGGCGACTCTAAAAGTTATAGGAGTTCCTGTCCGAGCCACGCCCCGTACACTACCACTATTTAGAAATAACGAAATCATGTCTCCAATAGTGACTAGTACAGAAATTTAAAAAAAAATGAAGTCGCTAAGATATCAATACAGATAGCACTGCTATGGAATACGGATAGGTCAAAAATACCGTAAACACGATTAAGGCATTGAAATTGAAGAAATTAGTCCTGTAAAAAAAAGGACCTGCATTGGTAGCGTCAGCAAAATAGAAACAGGCAGAAAAATCCAGATTGTGGTCAGCAATTTCAAATCTGTTGTCAGTATCTCTTTCTCTGCTTTCAGAGCAAGCGTTAGTATGCATTCTTAAAATGGAGAAAAAAAATCCTGTGAAATTGAAAAAAATATGTCAGTTTTGGAGTCAACATATACAATTTGGCTGATCAATCGTGGCATCTATACGCAAATCTGAAGTCCGTTTCTATCTATTATCTTTGGCGAATTAGCTATCGTGACTTGCAGACAGGAAGTCGGTCGGAAAAATAGACAAGAGAAAACTGAAACATATAGGGTTACTATAAAGAATAATAAATGGATTTCGTGAGGAAAAATTATTTCAATCAGCAAGGGTTTTGAAAATAACATTTTCTTTAAAAAGGTAAAAAAAAAAATCTTTCTTTTACATGATCTAGTTTGTTGAAATTTGCAAACACGGTTCGAAAAAGCACGAAACATTTTCCATCAGACACAAGTCTTTCTTTTCCTAAAAAAAAAGTGTTAAAATATGTAGTTAATTTTCTTGAAATATATCATTGTCACGTCGTGTATATTCACTAGATGACACTAACTGAGTAAACTAAAAGAGAAGAAGCTGAGATGTCAGATGTTTTTCTACTTTCATATGTTTGTCATGTTGACAGCTGACTATCACGCTGCGTTCTTTATACAAAGTACTCTCACGAACGAGATAGCCTTTTGTGTAGCTCCCCTTCTGGTTGAATTCCTCCATGTAAACAGATTGAGAGAGTGAGGGTCTCTTTCCCGCTGTGTCTATCAAATTGTAGTTCGTGTTATAACTATTTGCTTCAATAATTGGCTCGTAAAATCAAATTAATATTAAAGGTTGTAAGTACTCTATATCTTGGTAAAAATCCTTATTTATAGTTCATTGTGTTGGTCTAAAATTGTGACGTAATATTTCTGTTCTGCGACTCGAGCGACTTTGAATTTTTGGAGATTCAACTTTAAAATGAAATCAGGTAAATGTAGTGCTAAGGTTAGGGTAAAGTAATGTTCTCTAGATGTAGATGGCAGCACTACCTCAATATGTCTTTAATGTATTTTTCATTACACTAAATTGCAATGCTGCTCCTATAAATTTAAGTCTAAAAAGTTCAAATTTCCAGAGAAAAAAGTCCATAACCATTTCAAGAGTTCTATCCGCACCGATTTTTTATTTTCTATTTTGTTCATTGTTGAAAGAGCTTCATTGTTATAGGTTTTATATACTAGCATATACATAAAATATACTAGCAATGTGATCTCATATAAGAGGTCAGATTTTTTACTTGCATTTTATTGCACGCAAGTTGTGTTACTTAACAATCAAACAAGGTCATGCACATGACATTTATAATGAGCTATTGGATGTTCCGTTGCGCTGTGACTTTTAAGATAGAACAAGAATTGACATTTTATTACATTCAATTTCACAACAAATAAATCCATTTTATATTTTTCTTTGCTGAACTAAAATACAACTCAATATTATACATTAGGTCTACAAGGACAAAAACTTGATAAAAAGACAGAAATAATGTCAAACTAACAAACGATGGATGAAGAAAAAGGATGAAATACATCGTGCACTTCATGTGAAAGCTAACCTGAAGATTGCGCACGTCTTGGAGATTCTCAGAAGGACGAAGATCATAAAAACAGACTCGAAGAAAGCTTTTCTTTGTTAACATCGCTTCTATCATGTATGTCTGTATATGTGAGCATGGCTGTACAATGTGAATGTGTGTTTGTTTATAGAGAGAGTGAAATAGAGGCCTGGCCAGAAGGAGGGAGTTGCAAAAATATCTTAATGCAAGTCTCCCGCAAGTTTATAAGTCTGTTGGAACTTTCTGTGTTGATAGAACATTAAAAAGTCGTTTCCTGTAAAAAGTACCATTTATCATAGAGCTATGTGTGTGTGTTTGTGTGTAGATAATGTTCTGCATCTACAAACTGCAGATTTCTACATGTGATGTGAACCGGGGTACTCAGTTTAACACAACACCGACATTTATTTCTCTAATGTTGTCGTGAAATATTGCATTTAATCATCGTCCGCTTCCTCATTAATGTTTCGACAAAAACGGCAAGTTTTCTAAGGGCGTTATCTCTTATCCTTTAACCCTATATTGCACTTCCTTTAATGTCTTACCACACGATGTTTTTCTTAGTTTTGTTTAATTTACATTACTGGGATAAACATACAGCTAAGTGAGGTAAACGGGATGTTGTCCCTGAGCAAGTAGCCTTTCGGGGGAAAGGACAGAGGCAGAAAGCGGCCACGACTTTTGTCCAAGCATTATACCACCACCATTCGCTAGATAATACTCCACAAACCTGCAGACTGCAAGACTGTTAGTGGCATCTTCCAAGTGCTGTTTCAAGGTCTGTCGACGTAACTACTAGGCAAATGGGAGCTGGTAGTTTTCGAATTGTTATAAAGTATCGTGAATAAGCTTTTGAGCTTGTAAGGACAGTTTTTGTTATAGTGCGCTCGGAATCACTCCGTGCAATGGATTTTGTATGATTTGAATCCGGAACTAAGTACACAGAAAGTGAGAGTGTTAACGATTCCTCCCTTCTGTGGTCCGCACTGTTCAAATTATAAAGCATATTTTTGGTACGGATCTCTTTGGTCTCCTTGATACCTAAATAATAGGTTAATTCTGTTAGTGACGTCAAAACTAGGTATTTTAGTAGTATCATGTGCTAAGCTTAATTTCTAACTACGAAGTGACCCGACACCATATTCACAGGAACATTTCAAAAAAAGCTTTATTCCTTACCCAAATTAGTATTCTCATGCAAAGAATCTTTTCAATTAGTTCTTCCCAAAATATACATACATAACCGGTATCATCTTCTCAACTTCTCAGTGGTGAAGCAAAAAATGCAGAATTCAGTTCAGATAAATAGCAAAATCAGTATTTATGTTCAACTATTCAATGATCACCACCATTGTTTCATCCCGCAAAATCCATAAACCAACATGTCAACTACAAGTTAAGTGCATATTACCTTATACACCGTTGATATATTTATTTAACTATTCAAGTATTTACGTGTTCTGTTTCTGTATCTTCAATATTGCTGTAAAAATCCTACACCAATTGATTCCATTTCCATAAATCCAAAGCTTCAATACATTTCATTTATAAACCTCTAAGTTATCGTGATTTTTCAGCAGCTAATAATCATCCAAGGTATGTAAATAACAGGTAAAGCATTCCCTCCTCATTGGCTGAGTGGTGTATGACGCAACTGGCAGATACTGTCGTTAAGCAAAGAGTATCCGTTTAGAGAAATCTGTCTATATTCTAGCATTGGAAATCGCCATTTTGGTAACGACAACAGCTAATCATGGCAAGTCATGCTATCACAGTGTCTCTTGCGACAGGGAAATTAGCATAGACTTCACTAGGCCATGATATATGGTAACATTTGAGCTTTGCCTATCATATAACCGGGAAATTTAAAAATGCTTATAGAATTCGACTTACAAGTTAGAACCAAACCTGTCATGCCACGCGAAGTACTGTGTATTGATTTTGTTTGGTGTTGAGTTCCGCTGACACTAGGAGCGCTACTGTTACTCATATTTCCCTGTCAGGGCCTCGCTTAGATATACATGGAGTTTTGGATTAATAAGTTTCCCGCAAAATCTGTCAACTTACGTCATGATCGGAATTCAAAAAGTGTTCACTGTTGTCCGGAATGGACCCATCTGATAATCACCGACATTTTATAAAACCGTCACATTCAGTTAATTTCAAATCTTTGCATAAAAGCCTTTGTTTAACAGTCTTTAATAACAACCCTCAGGTTGTCACTTTCCATAATTATTAGTAGATAACTGTTAACATGAAGCCTACCGTTGTAGCAGATGAAATGTTTCTTGAAGAAGCTGGACCATACATGGATATGGAAGATGCAGGAGGTTCTGGTGGCCTGTTAATGGATTTGGCGGCAAATGAGAAAGCAAGCAGTTCATGCAGATTTTTTTCAGTGATTTCGACGATGTATTTGACGATCACGATATGCAATCTAACCACCTGTCCACCTTTATTTTGCAACTGAGGATACTTTTGTATGGTGTTCTGTTAATCCTTGAATGTAAAGCCGTGTTATTCATTAAGCTGAATAAAGTTTGTTCATGTTTGGCTCTTTCAACAATTGCCAAATTTTGGGAGAGACGGTTTGGATTCTAAACTTGTCTAGACAATGTGTGAAAGATTTTCCATTTCATACTTTTTCCTGATAACGACAAACATTCTACACATAATTCCTCAGCTTTCTATGTAATGACGAATATAATCTGCTGGTAACAAATATAACGCAATAGGTTACATGTCAACTATTAACCGTTTTTCTACAAGGTAACTAGTCTAAAAACTCAAACTTGAATTAACAGATCTAATTCTCTGATCTAGATCTCAACACGTCTAAGAATTACACTCTAAATAAACATGCCAATGTTACAAGATCATTTAAGAAGACTCAAGGCGATGTTTTGGCACAGGGTTAGACACAGCCCGCATGAAGCCCTGCAACAGTTAGCAACCACAACACCAACAAGAAACACATTCAAGCTACCCCGATTGGATTAACACTGCTCCACTCATGCTCACTGCAACACATAAACACAAAACATCTCCAAATCGCTTTAAATACTTACACAAACCCGTTCCAAAATTTGGCTTTCACAATAATGAGTATTAAAGAGCATTGTTGATGTTTACAGTAAAAGTTTACATTTTGCACTTAGCACCAACATTCGCAACTGTTATTGACAGAACACAATGTTTTTTTTTTCAAGCAAAATCAGTAATTACTAGACTGATTTATACGTAAGTATGGATACCTGATAAATCAATAATTATTCGTTTTGATTTTTGTTAAATTAAAATCAGAGAATGTGTTTCTTCATCCCCATCTCTGAACCATTGTGAGCGACGCATCTTCCTGTCCCTGCCACAGTCCGTAAAAATAATTTAATTTGATTAGATACAATTGTGTATAAATCCTAATTTCCCATGTAAGGAACTGACTTGTTTTAGATCACGTGACGTCATTATCCTCTGCGTCATCGATATTATTTTTCTACATGCGTTTCCACCGGATGTTAGTTTAGGTTTACCAATGAGAAGATCGTTAAAACGCTCGGCAGATGGTACTATATGTTGTTTTCAAGAAGTTAATATATCATCAGTGAACCACAGTGTTCTTTTCAACAGGAATCAAACATTAATTTGGCCTCAGACGTTTCTTGAAGAAGGTTGTTCCATCTTAAAACATGTATTGGACGTTGTATTCATAAGATATTTTAATTGTTTTATAACACAGTGATTACGAGAGCAACTAGATTAAAAAGGAGCACAATGACATTAGAATAAGCAAATAATTATCACTTAACAGATCGTTTGCTGTTACTATTCATTTTCGTGTTGTTTAATCAGTTTTAGGCCTCTCGTCTACTGGATGCGGAAACGTGCGAATTGCGTGGTCGGGCGAATATGCACGAAGTTAATTCGTCCGTAATCGTGCGAATTCTCCTGGTGCACTGCCAGAGTGTTCGTCCGAATCAGTATTTCGGAAACCGTACCACTCACAGATAACATTTGTAATCTGTATGCTTTGGAAACACCTCTCATGGAAATTTAAGACACCAAAGAAAACGGTAAAAGTGGGTGAATGAAATTTTTGTTAAAAGAAGAAAACAGTTTATTGAATGTTCTGATTTGTGGAATAATTTGAAAGAAGAGAAGCAGTATTTTGGCTACTTCCAAATGAAACGCGATACATTCTTAACAACGTTCATACAATCTTAAAAACTTTAATAAAAAAAATCGAAATGTTTATAAAATAATGCTATTGAATGTTAATAAAACGTCCAACACTTTCAATATCTCTTGCAACTTCCAGCAACAATTTGTTTTGTCCTTGTTACAAAACAAAAACAATTTCTGTTCACATGAATAAATCCAAACAAAATTGGACGGAGTCGCAGGTCGCACACACACAGAAACGGACGAACTTTGCCTGCTAGAGGACACTGACACATTGCTGATTGGACCGTTCGTCCGAAAACGCTTTCGCAGATTTCCGCATACAATGGACGAGAGGTCGTAATACTACTCCTTAATTTAATAACGAGGTTCGCTCTTTGAATTGAATTGCATTAAATTGATCTATAGCCTTTAGGCACCTATGGCTTAAGCCGGCATAAGGTGCGGAAAGAAGGTACCATTTCGGCATATCCCTGGTGTAACAGGAAAAAGCACTGGAATATCTTTAGTGAGGATGGCCGGTCTCTGTTATCGAAACCAGGACCTTTCGAATGTGAAGTGAGCTATGGCTACTTGGTGTACACTCTTTGACAAATTTACTTGCAATCAAATATTCTGAGAGCAATGATATTTTAAGAAGTTTCAGTCGTCTATTGGTTACGATCGCGGAGTTTTGTAAACAAGCTCCTCGTCACTACTTTTTCTTTGAAGCAGCTGAATGAATGTTTCCCGAAGGGCATAATTCTTCAGACATGTGACGCACTTACTCTGTAACTGATTGTTTAGATTAATAAATGTGAATTCAGTTAAAAATGATACTACAACAAAATTAGCGAAGTGAGTTCAGTAAACAACAAGGTACCCTTGTAACAGATAATTTGTCGGTTCGATACCTGTAACCGAGCGGCCATGGATCAGTAGTGGAGCGTTGGTTGATATTCCGGAAGTCCTTTAGATCTGACCAACCTAGGATCTCAGCGACCGTCCATCCTGACTGAGGTTCTTCCAGGGTTTTACCTCAGTAATACCAGTCAAATGCTAAGATGGTACCTACAATATATGCTCTGGCCGTCTTCCTTCCAACATTCTGTCCCGGCTTGAGTCTGAGATGCTTAGAGGTCTTAAAATGAATTCCAATTTGATACCTGTGGTCGAACTCCTTTGATCACATTAGGAGAAATTCAGGAGGGTTCCTTTCATAAGACAAGGGACACTTCTCTCCTTTTTCAACAAACAACGGAAAATATTTGACGAGGGTTATTGACGATGGCTTGAGGTTTGTGTGAGAGCAAAAATTGTACGAAGATGAAAATTGTTTTCGTTTTAGGGGAACATACTTGGTATCAGAGTTATTGATTCTAGATTCTATTATGATGTCTTTGTAAAAAAAATGTCTTTCGTGGAAGTTCCTCTGAGAGGAAAGAGTACGACTTTATTGCACAAGGTGTCCCAAAAATTACGCACAATTCGTTGTTTTGTAGTACGTAACTATTAAACTAGAACGCACACTAAAATAAAATATAGCTTTGTTTATTAAAATAAGATAATATCTTAACTAATGAAACAACAGTTATTATTCAAGCACGTTTGTAAACAAAATGTTGCCAGTGTCAGAGTTTTTGTTGGAAATCGAGCATATTCCTGTTAAAATCAATTTATGTAACTGACTACAAATTTTTTTAGTGCTACTACGGTGGCCATAGGCGGATTTAGGGGAGAGACCCCGGGGGGGGGGGGGCAATTAATTTAAAATCTATAATTTATAATGAAACATTTAAACTCATTCTGAAATGACTGGGGGCAATGTTCCCCCATGCCTACCTCATAAATTCGTCCATGGCGGTGGCTCACTGGGAGAGCACTCACCTCTGGTGCTTGGTGTCTTTGGTTGGATCCATGCTCGTGCCATGAGAACTTTGTGGTGGACAAACAATGTGTGTGTGAGTTTTCTCCGGGTTCTCCCGTTTCCTCCCACTTTATTCATTCCATCAATTCTCCCATCATCATCTATCTGACCTGAGCCAATGTTGCCTAAAAGTCTTAACAAATAAAATTGGGGAACTGCATGGATGCTCAGCAAACGTGAGAATGGAATTCTCACTCTAAAAGCTAACAAGCTTCGGGTCTTATCAGTGTGCTTCGAAATTGCAGGATTTCTTCAATAACATAGTGAGCTTTTGCAGTACTGTTGCTGAAAGGTGACACTCAAAAATACGTTTCATCCCTATAGTCTTTCTGCCTCACTATGTCGTTTTCAACGAAGAAGGTCAAAGTAGAAAATGTCTTACAAAGAAAACTATTTGATTCACAAGATACTGAAAACAAAGAAGTGTTACCGTACTAACTAGTTTCTTTATAAGTCGAAACGAAGTCGAAAATCTGTTAAAAAAATCTTCTCAAGATTATAGATTTCCTGCTTTTATTTATTTCTTAAGAAGCTTTACTTTTGAGCTTCTGCCGAAGCAAAGAACAGTCATTAACTTCTCTTACGGATTTAGTACTGCGAGGATTCCTTTAGTATTAATGCTTGGGGGAATGGACAGAGCAAATATCTGATATTGGTATGTTAGTGGAACGAAGCAATTTAAGGATTTACTTTGTATTTCATTTGCAGAATGAGATCATAGAGCAAGTAAACAAATTTAAATACATTGGAGCATATGTAACAAGGAAGAATGAAGTCACGAAAGAAATAAGAGGCCATTAGCATCGAGAAACTCATGCTTCTATTCAGTCCAGAAACCTCGCGATTAATATCAAGAAAGCTGAAAATGAAATTTACAGAACGGTTATTGTGACGGTAATACTTCACGGTTGTGAAACTTGAAGTATGATCCTGATAGATGAACTGCGTGTGTTTGAAAATAAGGTCTTGAGAAAGATATACTAGACAAGATGATCTAAGAATGGAGGAAACTGCATAATGAACTTCATACACTTGACATTATAAAAAAATGAAGGATTGTGGTGGCTCATTGTTAGAGCACTGATCTCTGGTGCATGGGGTCCTTTCTTTGATCTCGGCTCGTATCATGTGGGCTTTGTTGTGGACAAACACCGTGCGTGTGGGTTTTCTAGGGGTTTTCCCGTTCCCTCCCACTTTCTTCATTCCACAAATTACCTTATTATCATGCATCCGAAACGTTGCCTAAAGGTCTTAAATAAATTTAAATTCGAATTCACGATGGGCAGGCCATGTAGCTCGGATGGGGTAAGAACGAAAATTATTATATTCTATCGTGGTTGTGGTAAGCCGGAGGGCAAGAGAACGTTGAGAAAACCTCTTCTGGAGGATATTGAGATGGACCTTCGAGAGGAAAATGTTTATGACCAAAACTGACTTGATCTTGCCCAGGATAGAATCATATGAACGTTTGTTACTGCGGCGATGAACTTGCGAGTTCCTTAAATCGTAGTGTTAGTTACTTAGCACTTTTCTAAAATGACTTATCCGATTTTGACTGAAGTTTGCATTATGATAAATACCCTTATTGAGGAAATATTTAACCACTGAAATCATTATAAAAGACGGAAGAATGGGCACTGGGAAACCACAAGAAATTTACCTCCATGAACCACCTTACAAAATAAATAAATGCGTATGTGGTCAGTAGATGGCAGGTAGAATTACAACATTCAAAATATTAATCACTATCCTACACATAGGTAGGTGAAGGGACTCTCCTCAATTTATTATATTGTAATATATTTATGCTCGTTAGCGAAAGTTTAAGCTAGGATCATCCTTTTGTATTTTAACGTCAAATTTGATTTGGATGCAGTGTCGTGTATTTGTATTATCTCTCTATTGGGTTAATTAAGATAGGATGCTTGTCCCACCAAAGAAATATACTGTGCTTTGCGTTAAAGGCTTCGGGCTTCCCGTCAAATTTTGGCATATATTTATTAATGCCTAACTAGTTTCCAAATCCTAATATTAAGTCAAAATTGTAAAAGTTAGTAATGCAACAGAAATCATTAATGTTCACGGTATTCCATAAGGCGTTCACCAGACATCTTTCTTGAAATAATTCTAATACACGTACAGAATATTAAGTAACTTCTCTGTCTCCAGGAAGAGTGATTGTTGAGGGACATCATTCCTCAAGAAAGTAAACGGGCTTTGACCACAGATGCCTACCTGGCCCGTGCAGAAATAGAAAAACAAAGATTAATGATTTTACGTTATACGTAAATATGTCGATGAGATTTACCTCAAAATATGGGCCACGGCGTCCTGGGTAATTCACATGATTAAGTAAGACCCACGTATCTTGCGAAAATCAACGTGGAACAGAAAATGAGGGTTGTAGAATTCACTTTGATACCAAGGGTACAAAGTTACTGTTTAGCCTAATAATAACTACATTCTACTAATAATAGTTCTGGTTGTTCAAGAAAATAAAAAGCGAATCCATAACAGAGAAATGATCTCCTCAAATAATAGAGAATTTCCTATTATTCAATAATGTTTTAACTAACCAAATCGAACTAAGGATAAATTCAATTTTTGGATGTTTCCTGACTTGGCATGAAGAAATTCGTATATATTAGAGGCGCAGTTAACCAAGGAAGTTTGGAAACCACTGGCATATTATACGTACCATCACATGGCTTAGATTTAGAGGAATAGACCTATAAATTCCCTAGATGGCTACGCAACTATCTAAGTGCATCAATAAATAGTTTATACAATAAAAACAATGTCTAAACAATTTGAGTTCACCTATTTTAAAGAAAATAAACAACGATAAAATAAACAATTTCTCTAAAACAAAATTGTTGCAATAAACCTTTCGAGTAATGTTTACTGTCCCACAGAGAGAGCTTTTTCTATCGTCTTTATTCAGGGTTATTATTATTAACTTTCATTCCTAGTGCGCTTACACAGCAGCTAAACATAAATTCATATTTTGGAGTAACCAGGAACGATCAGAGTTTACGATCGTTTAGGGGCGAAAACAGAGGAACTTCAAGGAAACTGGAGACGCGGAAAGAGTACGAAAATTATGAAAATAGACGTGTTATCAAGGCTACTGTGGAAAATGAAAACTTATGAAAGTTAAGAGAATAAAGCGATTCTACATTTTTATTTTCAAAGAAGACGAATACAAGATAATCATTCAATTGCGTCATTCATTGTAATTACTCCTATGAATTATATCAAAGTATAAGAAGGAAGAACAGTGCTGTAACTGGCTCTGCACTCCCCCTGCAAATTTTAGTCTGTGAACCCTTAATAGTGTTATCTATGTGTCTTTCCTATTATTATTACTGAGTTATATCTGTGCCTCCCGCACCGCAGGAGTTAAGGGGTGATATTTACGCCCCTGAGCAAGAAGTTTATAATGTAAACTTAAGGCGGAACCGGTGACACTGTACTGATGTATATATATTTTTTTAATATTTCTTATTAAATTCGTTTTGGAGACAGTACTTACGCAGAATAATAGCAATAAAAAGCTCAGTGCCACAATCGACACTGTTAATAGGAAAAACAAAAGAGGCGGCGACATGAAATAACATTTTCAGCATAATTACAACAATTTCTTTGCATGATTAGCAACAACGCACTAATTTCTTTGAATCCGATAATCAAGGACCAGGCAATTTATCCGATATCGTGTTTTTTCTTCGGAAGCTATTGTTATTTCATATGTTCTCTGTTGTAGTTGCAATTCTGTTGTTGTTGCAATTCACGTCCTGTGCTTCTGAAACAGCTGCTTTTCTAATTGCTACTGCATTTCAAGCGATATGTCGTCTTCCAGCCCTAAAAAAAGATTGTATAATGAAGTCTACATCAAGTATGGATTTACATATATCGAAAGGGATGGTGTCCAATTATCAGTTTGTTTTGTGCCATAATATTCTGGGCAACATTTAAATAACGACATTTAAATACAAGACAGGTCTAAAGATTTTTTTTATTGGAAAAAGGAACACTCTGAAACATATGAAGTTGGACTGCACTGGATCATTTCAACAACATAATTAAAAAGTGGTGGAAGCATCATACGAGCTTTCCTACTTAATACCAAAAGACAAAAAGTCCCATAGAATGGGAGAGACTCTCGTCAAATTGTTGGGGTGAAAAGAAAACAAAAATGGATAAAATATTGCTGTCAAATAATAGGCAGTGTAAAGCGAAGAATTGATGAAATGTTCTCAGATATAAAAAATCCCTTTCGGTAGGCCTACAGGCTGAGGTAGATTTCGAAGTTTCGCTGGGAGCCGGGGCTCGCCCCCCAACTTCAGTGCTTTTGAGAGGATGCGCCTCCTTTATCTTAACCAAAATCTCCCTGCAGCACTACACCACCACGGAGTACATCTTCACCCTCCCACGGTTGGCTGCGCCCCCAAAGGGAAGATTTGCCCCATTTATTGTAACCTACTCTTGATCATACACCTTCAAAGAAAATTTCGTTTCTCTACCTTCAATGATTTGGAAATTGGGTTTTTGGGGCGGCCATTTTGGATCCAAGTTGACGACTTTTTGGAAGTTTTCTTATTTTGTCGTGACCTACTTGTGATAGTACAACTTCAAGTAAAATTTCATTTATCCAGCTCAAACGGTGTGCAAAATGGGATTTTGGGTGGTCATTTTGGATCCAAGATGGCGACTTTTCCCAAATGTTGTAATATTTCCTAGATTACTCGTCATAATGCACCTTTATGCCAAATTTCGTATCTCTAGCTCAAACGGTGTGGAAAATGGATTTTTAGGTCCGCCAT
>JAGDQP010027202.1:2692-25222 GCA_022664845.1 Lepisma saccharinum
CATTGACTGTGAGTGTTTATTTATTTACGGCCAGAGCCATTTTATTCCAAGTAGAATAATAAGTTAGACCGCCCCGCTGGTTTCGTGGTTACCTTTGCTAACTGCTGATCGTGGGATTCCGGGTTGGGTTCGATTCCCGGCTCTGTCAAGGGATTTTTTCCAAAGCAAACGGGGCCTGGAACGGGGAGCTGATGTGAATAAAAGACAGTGGCAATCACAGTTCAGACAGTTGATAGTTTCGCTTTCCTCTCCCAACACGTCTGGTCAGCGTGGGAGCAGTAGACCAACCCATCCCTCCGGGAGAGGTCTCATCCAGTAGTGGATTGAATATGGCTTTGAATTATTATTATTATATAAGTTAATAACTAAAAGAATAACTAATAACTAACGGTGTGTGGGAATAAAATATCTCATGTCAGCACTAGAAGAGAAATTTTCCCGAAATTGAGAAGTTTTCGGGACGGGAAACTGTAGGAAATTCCGGGATCACGAGACTCCCCCCCACCTTTCGGGAATTTCCGAAAGTTCATACCGAACTTCCCGAAAGTCGAGACAGGGACGATTTCAAATCGATTTCCTTACCGAAATATCGGGTCCCTTAGTAATATCAAAAGAATAAACAAATTTTAAGAAAATTAGGTACAAAATTTACAACAACAAAAAATTGTGACTGTATACGAGTTAACACGGCAGTAGTACAAATCTTTATTGAATGGTTGACTTACTTTCAGCAAATGACAGTAACGTTTGGTGATCCCGTCCACGAAGAGAGTTGTAGATATTCGACAGGCTGCATGCAGAAAGACGATTCATTCAGGCTTATCTTTTCTTGCTTTTTATGTGATTGAATTCCGTTCGACTAGGGTCCAAATGGCGCATTACTTCTAAGTGCTCCTTGGATACACTTTTTTTTTTTAAAAAAAATCAGTATTTTTTCTTCTTATATGCAACAATTTAAATTGGGTTTTTTTTTTTTAATTGGCACTTTCCATAAACCATATTGGAGAAAAATGCTCAATTATGAGTACAATCACAAAGTACGTATTTACTTTGTGGTAGAATGCAAGAAAAATAATATGTTGTAAAGGATTAAGGACCTTACCTTACATTCTAAGTAATCTAAGGATACGCTATGAATATTCCCGTGAGCATAACTGAATATTCTCAGGATATCCCTGATATACGTAAGGTCCGTGATGAGCGCATATACTGAAGATATTACTTTGGATATTCCAGGGATATTCTACGAGTACGTACGTTTGTTCTTTCGGAATATTCTCAGAATATTCTAGAGATATTCCGAACATTCAATCCTAGAATGTCTACTTAATATTCTCTCGTGCATATGTTGGTAATTTCCGCTATTTTCTCCCAAATGTTTGAGACATTACGCACATTGGTGATCGGGATATGCTTGGGATATGCTGTGCTATGTGGGTAATATATGCAATCTTTTAAAAGCTTTTGAAATAATATTATCAATTCAAAATACTAAAGACAACTTTTCATCAAATATGACACCAATGTGACTATGATCACAGAGTAAATTTACTCTGTGCTATGATGCAAAACCCATGGAATATTACTTTATGATTTTATGGAACGAATGCAGCAGTTTTCGTGGGGTTGTATTGTAGTAGCCAGATAGTGTCGTTAATCAACTTTACCTGACAGTAGTTTGTAGAAAGTGTGTTATTAATGGATAGTGATGCCCTGCCCACGAGACGACACCAGACAAAGAATTTTACATATCAAAGCTTTGCTTTTATATACTTAAGATAAAATAAAATAGTAACTGAACAAAGCAAATACTTTTTATTTATAAACTAAAAACGTGTAACAGTTTCACCAACTAACAACCAACTTGGCTTCATCAGACACACTCAAGAGACACATTGTTACACGTTTTTTTTTGGTATTTAAATAAAACGTATTTGCTTTGCTCTTACTATGTTATTTTACGAGTATCATACAGAGAAATTACTATGGAAGACGAGACGAGATAGAAATCTCGTAATAAACAATATACACCGTTTCGAGACGAGACAGAGTCTGGAATGGATTTTATAGTTTTTGTAAATTTTGCAGTACAGAGGAGTAACTAATTATAGTTATTAGCATTCTTATATAAATCTTTCAAAACACAGAGAAAATAGGATGAGTATACATACTAAAGAGCTTCCTTGAACAACACCAAAATGCGTTGATGTGTTAATACTCTGTACTTTATACCCTTGCCTAATTTTCTAGTAGGCCTATTTTCCTTTTCTCGAAATCTCTTTAAGATATACATTAAAAAAAAAGTCAGGATCAGAAGCGATTATATAAAATCCTGAGAATTCTTTAAAGTATTACTGAATATAATAAAGGACTTTAATAAAATTTTAATAGCAGTAATATGTTATGTTCATTGACTAATTATTTCTTTTTTCTTGTTTGTTGTAGGTACGTACATCTTTCATATTCGGAAAGGAAGAATATATCTCGTAAAGTAAGTGTTAATCAAATGTTTGTCCTTGTGTATATGGAAAATGAAAACATCCTAATGGTTTGTTAAGTTGTAACTGAACTGAACTCAATCAGCAAACATGATTGAAATGGTATCTTTATTTATTGGAATTTTACGTTTTACGAAGGGATATTCACTATCTATGCAATCTTGAGTCCAGAGGGTGACCCAAGAGGATAGTTACCTTCCGAGGTTCCAAATGATCTCCTCCCGGAGGAATAGTTATTCCATAAATTAAGATATGTGTAAATCCTAACGAAACATGAACATTTTTCTTCGGTGAACACCACTCCAATAAAGTACAAAACGTGTTACACTCATTTGTACTGTAATTTTTGAGACGAGAGAGTTCATCTTTAATGGAAGAAATTGGTTGACAGTTGGCTTAGTGCAGGAAAGAAATCCTGTTTGGTGAGATGGGGATGCAGGCGATGGACCAATAGCTATGTGTTCAAGAATTTTACAGGGTCTGGAAGTAAGTTGATTGGGACGTTAGAATGATACAGAGTCAGAAGGTATGTTGGGTTTCGGAAACATGAAAGTTAGGGAGATTTTCCAGAAGGTACAAAATCCATGCGGAGAATAAAAGTTTTAATATGGTCAAGGTGCAAAACGAGTTTCTTGAGTGGAGTGGTAGAATATTTTATGTACTTCGTAGTCTAAGTTACATGTGCGTTTGGCACTGTGAGTGAGTTTTTAATGATAGAAACTTAAAGTGGGTGCATGTTATGGAACAAGTGGTTAATCTTAGGTTGTACGTCAGTGCAATGTTTTCAAGAATATGGGTAAATTCCTGACTGAGTAAGTCTGGCTGTAGCTTAGAGATGAAGTCAGGATACATTGTCACTGTTCGGTTCTGGTGAAGAAGATGTTGTTGTTTTTTATCAACAAAGGATATGAAATGCGTGAATACTTAACATATAGGTGATGAAAGCGTTCCCAATATTTGGTAGGATGTGTCAGCCAGCGTGTTGTATGTTTCCATCCAATTTATGTTGTAGGCTTTGATTTAGTTGCGCACAGTACTTTGTAAATTGTTCATGCTGTATCAGAGCTTCCACATTACCGGTGCGTTAGCAAGACTGACTGATGAACGGTAGATATTGTGGCTGTAGGCTAGTTTGATGAGGATGTGATTGGTATGTGTGAGGCTGAGGTGTGATAAACGGGAGAAGCAATGGTGGTGATACTGCAGTAGTGGTCTTCCTCTATCTCCGGTGGTTTAGCGTTTACTCAAAAAGCTGTGATATCCTGAAAATAGGGATTCTAGCTCGCTCGATCCAATCATAGTATGGCGAGGGGGCTGGATATGGCTGACATCTGGTTCTGCTATTTGCAAACTCCATACACGGGAACCGTATTTGTTTCCTTGATATTATGCTATTCCCATATACACTTGCACCAGTTCTTGATTAATTTTAGCTGGTTTTGTTGAATAATTGATCTAATTTCTATATTTAGCCAGATTTGGAGACGTTGTATCATCTTAGTAGAACTAGCAGACTACACACGTTCTTGCACGCTGCCAGTTGGCTGGAGTACTATACTTCAACCTCTGTAACATTCAAAACTGGTTATTAACTATCAATATTACGGGAGTTTCTTTGGGACTTGTTATTGTATTTAATGATTGTTATTTTTAACACTTAGGAAGAACGTCGAAATATTAGCAATGAAGAATAGACATATTATTGATTTGACACAATCATGTCACAAAGTTTTGAGTTCTCTCTTTTTCTCACCAATGCGGAGGAGGGAAGAATTCTGCTAAAGTTCTTCACACGCAAGGAGGCATAGTGTTGTTCTTCATGAACATGTAAGATATGGAACACAATATGTCATCACTTAAGTTCCGCACGAGCTTGTCAGCTTTGAGAACGTAAGGGGGAAATCAGAACCAGAGCGATGGAAGCAATAACCTCTATCGTAAACATAAAATACATTTTTACTAAATATCCTTCAAATGGTCAACATGTCTCCAAAGGCTTGAAATATTGCTTTAAATTACCATAATTTATGGAGATGTTAACGGATAATGATGACAAACTTATCCATTGTAGAAATCTTTCTTTTCAACAAGAGGTTTCTTTCTCTTTTTAAGAAATCAACTAATGTATTGACTGATCTATCTTCAACATACAACTAATGTCGTTTAATCTTGCAAATTTAAGCGATGGAATTCCATTAATCTTAAAAATACAAAGGACAGAAAATTAGTGACTAAAGGAGAGAAGATTCTTATCAATACCTGTGAGCTATGATTGACCTGGTTGGTAGTAAGTACATACATTCAGGAGAGGTTATTTCTTCCTCTTCTTCTTCTCTCCCCTATTGTTTGCTCTTTTTAAAGCCATCCGACTTATTGTATCACTTTACATCATGCCAGAACTCAGCGTGCATTTCCGTTTGCTGGGATGATGATAGGGTCTTTATAGAATCGGTGCTGACAGCACGCAAAATGGCCATTATGAACCTTCTGCATGCCATTCATTAATTTGCAGATAAACCGTTCGAGTCTCTCTCTCTCTCTCTCCTTTTCTTTCTTTTTCTATATCGCTCGTATGTACGATAAATTACCAATCTTTCTTTTCCCTTTGTCGAAGATGACAGAAATGTAGCTTTCTGAGCAGACCTTGTTTGATTCTCACTTAAACTTATGGCGTATACATTCAAAGGGGGGAAAAAATACACATTTTTATTTGTAATACTTGATGTCTCAGGTTCGTGCCAGTTATGGGCGGAAAGATTTGTTGAAATTTTGGCTCTGACCTTAATGAAACTTGCTAGTTCATTTGCTTGTGTGAATACATTTTAACGGTTAAAATGTAGAAAAATCAGTAGGTGTCATGACTTATTCAAGACGGAAGAACTTTTTTTTCTTTTTAAGGAACAGGTCAAATTATTGACGTTTTATGGGTCCGTTTAGTTAATGGCCAACTCGTAATGGCGTCACGGTTTCTTGGATATTTTTAGATTTCACTGTTAGATAATGATTGTTTAGCCATGCAATCTTAAACACCCAGTGCAGCCAATGGCCCAAATGTAAACGATCCATTGCGACGTGACTGATAATAACATTGTATACTCGCTTACACTAGGCTATAATGTGACATCCATAGCTTCTATCTATTTTCGCAAAGCACACGAAAATTATACATAATTAAATTTTATAGTCATGCAGTGGTAAAGATATTTGTCGATTAATAAAGAGTGTGGTTCCACACGGTACTCAGCCGCATTTCTACATCTGCATCCTTTCTAAACATACATTCTACAAGTGATCCAAATCTCTCCGCAGCATGTCAAAAGAAATCCTCAAGCTCAAAATCATTCAGTAGTACATATACGTACTATAAAACATGTATTTTGAAACATGTTCTTGATGCTGCAAGACTTTGCAGCATTTTACACCACATCCTGAACCTCAAAATAATTCCGCAATATTTTTAAATGCATTCTGAAGCTCGAAATCATTTTAGAGCATTTGTAAATACCACCTGGTGCTCAGAATTCCTTCTCAGAATTTCAAAACATATCCTTGTAGACTAGAAAATTATCCCTTCTCAATATTTCAAAACATATCCTAGGGCTCAGAATCGTTCAGTAGTATTTTTAAACAAATTTTAAGGGCTCAAAATCACTTCACAGTATTTCTAAACACATTCTAGGGCTCACAATCAGTCGGAACGATTTCTAAGTATATTTTGGGGTTCAAAATTCTTTGGTAAGATGTCACATGTAGGTGTCAAATTTAATAATTCTTACAATAGGGAGAATTATAAGTTTTTATTACTTCATAAAATTTAATTAAATTTAACAAAACTTACGCTGTTGACAATCTTGCAGTATAACTTGTAGATTCCTTGAAATTGATTGATATTATGGATAGACAACAATCTATTCCATTAGTGCTACAGTTACTTATATGTACTATAAGCTCGATTTCGACACAAGTAGATATGTGTAAAAAAAAACTTAGCTCGTGTTGGCTATCCACAGCATTTCAAAATATATCTTAAAGGATTAAAATCACTCCGCAACGTTTCAAAACACGTCACGAGAGACTCAAAACCACTTCTCACATTCTGGAGCGTTTGAAGACAGCTTTTAGAATTATTTTATGAATTATTTATTTTGTATTATACAGGTTTCCAAATAGCACTATTGTCGGTTTATTGAATATTTTTTATCGTTAGTAACGTTAAAATCATGTACGAAGTATGGAACGCTGTGTTACTAACTGGAGATAATACAATAGGCTAATAAACGTTTAAATATTTCACTTAGAATGTTATCCATAGTTTACAACACTGGATGTTGCACATTTACGTATTATGCTAATAATCACCAGCTGGTAAGTGGATACATATATATACAATAAATCGATGTAGTACCATTTGAAATTTTTCATGTGAGGTTGGTAACACTGTTAATCTAACAACATCACACTTTAACCAGTTCTATTAATATAAAACTGACTTACAACAATATGCTCTTATAGTCCAGTCTCCACAAGACCTGTATGGACGGCGTGTCTGACGGCTGTTCTCTTCTGATTCGAAGTTTATGTTTAAAAATTAATTTAAAAATCTTGGGTAGACATTTGGGAAACCGGTGGTTTGTTTGCAGTGTTGCCATATCTCATCTCGCATTTTTATTCTCTTTGTCGGATGCTGCAGGAAGAATTTTTCTGGTTTTGTGCATGGATGCTGTCGCCTGATCTAAAATTCGTGCTTCAAAACTAACGAGATAATCATGGGTTAACAATTTGAGAAAACTATGGTTTGTTTGCAGCGTTGCCATCTCTCGATTCACATTTTTTACTCTTCAGATATTGTAGGGGTTTTTTTTTTCTTGTTTTGTGCCTGGTTGCTCTCTTCTGATCTAAAGTTTATGCTTCAAAACTAATGAAAAAAAATATGGGTTAACATTGGAAACCGGCAGTTTATTTGCAGTGTTGCCATTTCTCGTTCTTGTCTCGTTAGATATTGCCGGAAGATTTTGTGTGTGTGTGTGTGTGTGTGCATAACTGCTCTCTTCTGATTTAAAATTTATGTTTCAAGACTAATAATAAAATTTTGAGTAAGCATTATGAAAACTGCGGTTTATTTACAGTATTGCCATCTTGGGATCTATGGTAGTTCTTTTCGATGTGAATATCATCTTTTTTCGGGACAATTTTCTTTCTGTTCAGATAAAAATTTAATCTTTTAGACATGACAACTAGGCAATAAAATGTGGAAAATTTAAAAGGAAGCAAAAAGGGGATTTATTAATAAGGGTTAAGAATGAAAATAACGTTCTTATGGATGAAAAAGAGAAAAAAAAACTTGACCTCCGTGGGATTTGAACCTGCAACCTTCCAGCCAGCGATCCCACAACTTCTTCCTTATGCTCCCCGAGCACTGCGGCATGATCTCTTCGTAAGGTCTCTTTAATCTTACCAGGTACTTGCGATCAACATTTGAAGATTTATTGTACAGATTATATCTCAGTTCTGATCACTTCTGGTATGTTTTGATCACTGAGAAAAATTATCACGTTTTCTGTTGTCAATTTTAGGTAAACGCGTTTAACTTCTCAGTAGAGCTTCGTGTTCCGATAAATTTTGCTGTAATAAATAGCGGGAAAGAAACTTCGACCAGTGCCCATGACGCATTGTGAACTCTCTAAACGATGAGAAATCGTCCTTTCAGGACTGAAGAATAAATTAGATCTGTAAAACATCGGAATTCCGTCTAAAAGTATCACATTTTCTATCCAAATCGAAAAGCATTTTGTTGAAAATCACTCTTTTCGATTGAAATTCAATGGTTTCCGACGACATGTTTTTCTCATCGAGAAAAGAGATACAATTCCGCTCCTCGGATTTAGTGTGTACGTAGTCCACGTTGGAAAATTATTTTTTTAAGCAAATAGTGTAACATTAGTTCGAAAAAGTAGAGAAGACTGCTAAAGATGGATTGGAAGGATTCGAAACGTGGATTTGGAGATGAATCCCCCAGTAGCAAATCTGACGTTGACAAAATCGTTATATGCTTGCCTTTTCAACGAGTTATTCAATCAGATTTGGTTGAATCAATGTTTGTACGTGAATGAAACGTCGAAAAGTTGGACATTCAAAGGTTACTCTGAAAGCCATTAACGTGTACGTTATTGAAAAAAAAAATCAAACTTCTGTACAGGTTACCAATAATGAAGTGACTACATTTTTATGCTCTTTTCGGGGACACGTACGGTTGTACTAGCTCATAATTTTACAGGTAGAAAGCAATTTTAAACACCTTTATTGTTTAGATGATCCTGGATTCATCTGCTGATATTTCTCGAGGAATGGATCTTTTTTAGTTACTCAGTGTTATCTGCAATCTATTTGTTAAAAGTTTCACATTACATTATAAAAGCTTGTCTTGTCTAAATGTACTCAGTTTTCGTTTGTGACTTCTCCTCCGACCATATGAAGTTCATGAAAGAACAGTGGCGGCGTAAGGCAATCCGGAGTAAGTGAACTTGATTGAGACCATTCGCGAACATGATCGTGAGCGCACACTGCTACTGTTGTCCGGAATATCTTATTGTCCGTTATTCCGATTCCCTCAAGAAAACTGGAGGTCCCACGGGAGCTCACTAACAAAGACTCTTGTTAGCTCACTATAACCTTTCTATAGAGGAAAGTCATGCTTATCAGCCATTAAAGTCAGGCGCACAAGTAAGAGTCCTGAGACGACATAGCTAGTACGTCAACAACTACCATCGATTATTAACAAGCGATTATTCACTTGTGTCGGCGACCGGCAGGGGTTCTTAGCCAGGTACGGTCCGGAGCGGTGACACCGATAGTGCCCCCTCTTACGTCGCCATTATGAGAGAAAATAATATCTCCATTGGTGCTCCGGAGACATACCAATAGTTCATTCAATAGCTAGTTTATTGTGAGGGATGTTATTGTGTTTGAGATTTGGTAGGCATCCCGTAGTTGTAAAGTACGTGTTTTTCTGCATAGCTTTGCTGGCTTCTTTTTTATTCGGTTCAAGGTATTATTATTATTTACAATTGCTGGAAATCTGGGACAAAAGTAGCTGCGCACGGAAGGAGACTGTCCCCTTAAGATTCAAAAGCATGTTCTGTTGTCTCATTTTTCTCATACTATATTTGTCCTTTATAACTTTTTCTTAATGTGTTTTCATAGTTGCTGCTAGATATGATTTTTATTATTATTATTATTACCAGCAAAACCTAGTGCTTACAACAAGTGTTTGATTTGCAAACTAAAGCACAAAGCGCGGCTAAAGATAATTGTCTAGAGGACGGGTTTTAGGAAGAACACGAAGTTTGAATTTACTTCTTCCTAAATTATCTTCCTTACCTCACTCACTCTCTCTCTCTCTCTCTTTTCGAAACCAACCCAGTTTCTCTCGTACCCCTCCCCTATCCTCTCCACCCATTCTTCACTCCCACTCCCCCCAAAAAATTCAAACGCCTTAACAAAGCGCCTATCATCGTCTGAGCTGCACAATGAGTTGTCAAGGCTGACGGAACAACACGACAAAGCACTACTTTCTCTCTCTCTCTCTTTGCATGAAGGCGCTTCCTCCTTCACACAAACATTAAAAGCAGAAGCCGACAAGGGTGCTGAAGTTGTACCGCTTGTACGACAAAGTCGTTTTAACTTTTATGCAAGAAAGCAGGCAGTCTATGGACTGATATTCTCAGAATGAAGGCAAAAGGTATTCATCTTGTCATAGTAGATCACAGAAAGAGAGAGGTGGAGGGGGATAATAAAAGGTGGTGAATCAACACACGATTTCAATACAGTTTATGTATTTATGTAAACACGTAAGACTGATGCCTAATTACAGTGTTCTATCGATATACAAGCAAGCACTCAAATAAAAGATTAATATTGAAATTGTCAAATACAACTTACAAATACAAAATGCATAATAAATACAATTGATAAAATTGTACTTTACATGTGTTTCTTAATTTGTTTCTATTAGAATTACATACACACTTACTAGTGATTGCTAATTCATCAAATTTTCTTCCTGTACATTTATTACGAATCTTTTCTTGCTACAGGAAATACAAAGAAAGTAAATAGTGGTGAGTGGATTTTAACATTTTGTAATTTTGTGACGAAAAATAAAAAAAAATGAAAGAGTGTAGTAGGGACCAAACAATGGATGCAAATTCTAATTTAGACCTAGCATATGTATCAGGATGTGTCTTTTTTTTTAATTCGTTTTTAATTCATAAACATAAAACCAAGATTTCTAAAAAAAAATACCAGAAATACAATTTAGGCGATATTAAAAATAATATTATAATTATAATAGTATATACGTATTATAATTATAATTATATATTATAATTTGTGATCAAATAGAACACCCATAATTTTAGTATTTTCTATCACTTATATAATACTTTCATTAACTTTGAACTGGAAAATGAGTAGTGATTTTTGTTTGGTAAAAGTTACATTTTGTATGTTAAGGTCCAATTTATATATACTATTTATTTGGTGTGTCCAATTTATTTATGCGTGCAAACCGTGTGCAGGAGCGAACTAAATAATAAAGTAGATAATTTATTGTCACTAGTAAAAAGTAATGGTTCTAGTTTAGACCCTTGAGGAACTCCCGGCCTTTAGAAATAAATATTGAGTGTAATCTCAAAGATAAGTAATAAGAAGCTTCAGAAACCATGTTAAAAGACAATTTTATTCAAGATAATGTTATGATTTGCAGAATCAAAAGCTTTTCTGAAATCTGTATAAAATACATGAATTTATAACAAATAAAAGTACCTACAATATAAATAGGTCTATGTGAATTATTCATAGAAACGGCGTCTCGTCTCTGCTACGGAGCTGAATTATATCGTTAGCCGAACATTCAAAGAGAATCTTTTGACAAAATATTCCTGGCTTAGATAAAAGAAAAACTCAACTTATTTATAAAATACACAGCAATTCTTCGCAAATAAATTAACAAATTGGTAACTTCACCTTATTTTTTTTTTTAAGTTCACATTGGTTCTTCATATATCTTCATTTTTTTTTTCGTAGTACCTCCTACTGAGAGAATAACTCAGCACAAAGAATACCCCTCCCTCAACACAAAAAAAGAAGGAAAACAAAGAATGCAAAACTATTGAACTATGTATTTATTCCGTGCATTCACCGCCCAAAAGAAGTATTGGAAACCAGTTTGCTGTTATTAGTTCTGACAGCTAATACAATATTGCAGTGCTACAATAAAAAAAATATTAGCATGTATTAATTTAGAAAAATATAGTATATCTTCTTAATATTTCCAATTAAGTTATCTTTTCTATAGAGGCCCCCCCCCCCCAAAAAAAAAGGAAAAATGAATAGACCGAAAAAACATTTTGTGGCATAAGAAGAAAAATGTCTTGTAGATTTACGAATTATCCAGAGAAATATATTCACTTAAGTTTATGACGCAATTAACGAAAACTGAAGGAGGGCTGAGAGACAAAAAAGAAGGAGAACTAATATATTGAAACTTAAGTTATTTCCGAAGGAGAAAAAATATATCTCTGATGATACCGCATTCTTCTTCTTCTTTTTATTATTATTTATGAAGGCTTTCAACAAGCACGTAGGAGTATGGAGTAGTGAACTTATGAGTGATTTATGCTTTGATGTTCCACACACTCAGTGAAAACCGGTTCGGAAGAGTCACAACTTAGCACTGAGTCTGTGGTGTGTGAGTGTGACTATTGGCCATTTCATATAGCTCATAATCGAGAAGATATTCAATAATGGCAATAAATCTCTCGCTCGCAAAAGAGGAGAAAGACTCGGAAACTGTGATAAATCAAAGAAGTTGAAAGCTTGCTTGCTTACCTGTTTGACCTTCTACCAAATTTGTCTGTTAGTATGTATGTCTGTGTTCGGGTGTCTTTTTCTCTCTCTTTCACATTCCTTTGCTGAACTTTCTCATACTTTGGCAATTTCTTTCTTTCTTTTTCTTACTTAATTTTGGACATATGACATTTACAATATTCTTTTCGAACAAGGTTTTGCACGTAGGTGGTCCAAACTCTTAGGTCACTCTGAGTTCAACCTTGCCCTTTACCTCTGCTCTCATTTCTCAAATTCACCGAAACGTTCTATCACGACATTGTACACGTATTCTTCACCCATATTTTACACCTCTATTCGTTGTATTTCCTGTACATTCACCTTCACTTACTAATATGTTAGCCAACCCTTATAATTCAACATCACTTCAATGCAGTTGCAAACCACACCATCAGTCCATCTTGCTCAGGACGTTTCGGGTCATATATCTGGTTGCGAGAAGAACACTCATTATCACTTCAATAGACGTCTTCCTCAAGCTTCTTCCATTTCCTTACTTCACAATATATTTTCATCTTCATTTAACACCATTATCTTAGCACTTCTTTGTTAAACCTCACTAAGCACTGACTAGGACTCATACTTTCTTAAAAATAAATTAAACAGACTGATATGGCTAGGTTTCCCAATTACTAGTTTTCTCTCCAGATCTAGATTTTTGGAAAACAATCTAATGGCTAAAAAATTTCCCATCCTGAAATGTAGTAAAATTTACAAATAATTTACAAATTTCGAAAATGTCCGATACTGAAACCATCAGAATGTGGGAAGTTTGTTTAAATATGATATCTAAAAGCAGGACAAATAGCCATCAACAGATGTCGGAACATACGCTTCATTCCAAGAAGACTACGGCGATGTCTAATGGTCTGTCGTTGGAATTATATATATGATACTACAAGTTTGTAATGTAAGGCCTAGTGAGATGAAAAATTGGAACAGTGCACCGAAAACTGTATGCATTGCATCCAGCATTAGTGAACAGAAAAAGACCAATCCTTCTAGAGAACAACGCTAGGCTATACATATTTCTAGAAGTACCACTAAAAAGCTGTGCGAGTTTCGTCTAGAAGCCCATCCACACCCACCATACTCTCAGAGTATATCTCCAATATTTATTTCGCTTTGTGGCCAATTTCTTAAGGGAGAACTTCCGTTTAGAAACAGCTTCCGATAGTTTGTTTAACTCCTAAGATGTCAATTTTTATGCTAGTGGAATACATGTGCGTGCTTACATCACTGGCAAAAATTGTACTATGCTAAGATGATCTAATACTTCCCAGATACTTGAATTAACATATTTAAAAATGAAATTCAAACTAAGAAATAAGATGGATAAATGCATGGCGTGAACATGATCAAGACACAGCACATATGCCCCCTACAAGAAAAATAAAATAAATGACAACAGTGATTAACCGTTTAAACAAATGGGATACGGTTTCCAAATGCGATTTACTATTGTTTTTATAGAAGCTTCCACGGTAAATTAAGGGATGTAATTCAAGTTACGCATAGCAGTTGGTCAAATCTACCTGTGGGGTCCTTTTATAAGCTCTGCGGAACGAACCGACGACTTCGTAAGCGAAAGGGGGAAAACAAGAATAATTGCCGAAAACGAAGCATATAGATAGATTAGTTCCGCATAGATCTTTTTTTTTTTTTTTTTTTTTTTGAGTCACTACAGCTCGACGATAAATCATGATTATTGTTGTGAATACGTCGAGTTGGTCTGCGGCTCCCGCGACTAACTTGTAAGAGACAGATGACTATAATGTGGAGTTGTCGGTATGGTAGCAGGACCATATGATGTCAAAGACACACGCACTACCTTCTGACTGACGCTACTTCGTTGTTATGTTGTTTCTCTTTTATACCTTACCGCTAGATTTTTCTTCTGTCTCCCTTCGTTTCTTCTTTTGCCGACCGACACCCTCCTCTTTGGAGTCTTCTCAAGCTTCTAAATTTTCTCTAAACGCTTGCTTTTCAGAGCGGAAGCTGTCCTCGCATTAACATTCCTTCAAGGTGGATTTTTGCGGAGTTTCATTCAAACCTTTTCTCCCTTCAAAACCATTTTTCTCTTCTTTTCTTTCTTTCTGTTTTCTACTATTCCTATTCATTCCGTTCACATACAGTCTCTCCCTTTCTGATATATTCAGAGACAGTTTCTGCAGTTCTTCGGTTTTCTTATTCTAGTGGCGTATTTTCTTTATTTGTGAAAAGAATATTCGTACAGTGAAACAGAACCAAAGAAAACAGGTTTTTTTTTATTTAAAAAAGAAAAGAAAACTGTTAAATGATTAGTTGCTTCGCATCAGAGCTCTTTTTTGGTGACCCGACCTGACTCAAATATAGGTGACCCGGTCCGAAACATGACCCAATTGACTCGGTCTTGACAGGAGTGTCCTGACTGTCACGGTGACCCAGTCTTGACCCAAAGGACCAAGTCGAGACGGTTGTGATTCTGCAACCCAATGATCGAATACTGACTCAACACCCCAAACCACACGACTACCTCAGTCGGGGTTATTTGCACACCTCTCGGGTGGGGGGAGGGGGGTCCTAGTTTTCTTTTCGAGGATATGAAACTATTTCGTATGTAATTACTATTGTTGGGAACTTCTCGGCATCGAATTTTTCGTGTTGTGGTGGTAAAATCACCCTGAAGAACTACTGTTCAAATACAAGAGCATTTAATAAGGAAAGAATAAAAACTTTGCCCTAGCCTCCGGGTCAGGTCGAGGCCCAAGCATAGACCCGGTAACCTGGCGACTCGGTCCAAAACCTTGACCCAATTGACCTGGTGGCCCGTTTCAGCTCTGCTTGCCATCAAGGGGTCGCAGGTTTGTTCCCTGGTAAGGATTCCTTGATCGGACGTATAGGTTTATAGGATTCACTCGTTATTTTCTGAACACAATCCATACGTATCTATATAAGTTGACAGGTGTCATTTAGATAGATAGAGTTAGTTACGGTTTTTTCTGTTAAGGAAAATAGTACGAAGCTGTGGGAGAGATATCTCTTCTCAAATACAACATTTCTTTGTACCGAATTAATCGAAGACTTCATAATGCTCAATATTTCGGTCAAGATTATAATAAACAAACTTCAGTAACAAGATACTCTAATTATCTTTCTTGATTTTTGACACGAGAGTGACGCTATCAACTAAACCGCTGCCAATTTACACAATTTAAAAAATATTTACTCCAAAGAACAAACTTCAACAAATAGTCAATCTGTATCAGCAATGTCAATCGTTTGTCCTGTTAGTTCTTGTAACATCTATCTGATGAACGGAATTCGGGCATCCTTTTCATCTCTCTTTCTCTGACTTTCTCTTACATATCCATACAAAAAAATTCGCGTGTGAGATCAGTTCAGAAAATACTATTGATGACGTAAGAGAGTAAAAATCTTAGAAAAAAAATATGTGCTCCCATTCATGTCAATTTTCTGTGTATGTCTGACTATCAGCTATTGTACCGCATTCTGTAAATCCTTTTGACCACTCTGTTTTCTTATATCATTCTGTCGAATGGTCGATTTGTGTTTCAGGGCTGCTTTGTCATGCTCAGTGTTGTTGTATAACAAGTACAGGCAGCATTCATGGTTCGTGAGATCACTCTAGTCCACTGTATACATACATAACATATCCAATCCACCTGTTTGTTGTGGATTTGGGCGTAGACACCGAGATCAACCATTCAGATAGTGTCTTTCTCAAAACCTAAACCAACCAATAACCAAACAAAAGATAACGTCGCTAATTGAATTTTAATGAACAGTTTCACTATACGTATATATCCTTTGGAGGCACATCAATTGTGTGCATCAGCATACCTATCAAGCCAAAACTGTCTGTCTAACTGAAATGAAAATCACAGAGAATCCAATCACTGTATCACACAGATTCAGTGACAGTTTCGTCACTAAAAGAACGAATCATAGTTTATCCTCGAGTTATTTCATCATTATGGCCCCAAAGTAAAGGAAAAACAAAGACGGTTTAACGGTGAAATTACTCAAAGCAATTATATTTCCGTAAAATGAACGATGTAAAAATTATTTACGGTGCTAATCCCGTTATTATAACGATGTAGGCTCCGTAAAGAAAGTAGGGGTCTATGAGATTTCCGTCTTTGGATTTACAATGGGATTTGGCGTAAAATCGACCTTTTTATTACAGTGCATTGTGAATGATATTTCAAAGAAAGTAAAATCATCCCAATTCTTGTGGATCCTCCTCTTTCTTTTTTTGTCTTTGGATATAAGAGACTTAGGAAAAACGTTAATATCCCACATAGCAAATTTGGCTTGCGGCAAGCTTGCATCAAGCTTGCCTAGGCAAGTCTGCAAGCTTGCCACAAGCGTGCGGCAAGCTTTCTAGCTACATGTTGGCCAGTCTTGTGGCAAGCTTGCCATTCAAGCCACATGCAAGCTTGGCGCAGGTTAATATTGGATCCTTGTTAGAATATTGTAATTCGATTTAAAAAAATGGGGGGATTAAAATCATACTTAAGAAGTATGATGCACGAGTCTCTTAGCACCCAGAATAGAGCTATTAGGGATTAGGTGTAACGGAGATTTCGTTTGTTCTAATGATATTTATTTTCGGTGATATTCATATAATTCTTTATATAGGATATAAGTAATGAAATAATGTTACGGCAGTTTACACTTTTCGACAGCGTAGTTACAATTGAAAAAAAAAATGTCGCTGGAAAATATTGTGAAATGTTGAAATACGAATTTGCAAATAACAAAAATAAAAAAATACTTTAAACTAATCATAATTTAATCTATTGCTTTTCCTTTTAATGTCTAAACCGTATAGTACATGTAAGGTTTTTTAAAGAGTCAGCATTTAAGCATAACACAAATTGAAGAGAAAAAAATAATACAATTGAACGTAATAACATCAATATCGCTTTTGATGATTCAATTGCACACGAAATTATTTTCAGAATAATACAAAATAAAAGTTATTTATTAAAAGTGTGACATTAAAACCTGTTGGTTTCCGTAGTAACGACACGGTTGTCTATCTAGGCATATGTGTAGGCATATGTAGGCATATGTAGGCATATATCTAGGCATATATGCAACACTGTGTAGGCATATGTAGTACCACATAAAACTGTATATAGACAATTAACCTACATTCTTAAATGTGTATGAATTTTCCTCCTGATTTCGAAGAAGTTTGTTGATTCGCCAACAGATGACTCTGAAATCAACAGCTTATTTTCTAAAAAGATTCTGGAAAGCTGGACTTGGCTGTAATTGGCTGAGCATTTCCTGTTAGCTAAAAATACGGCAGTACGAAGCAATCATAAGCTTGAATTTATCAGGGTGACTTAAGAAGAAAGCCAACAGAGCGGTGAGGCATTAAAATTATTCGTGAAACATAGCCTGTTGTCTGAATGGAACTGTGATTTCTATGATTTGAAAACAGGTGAGAAAGTAACTGTTACTAACGTTCAACGTTTATTTATTTCAGATCGATGTCCTTTTTAAAGAAAACACGCACACATAAAGAGCTTGATTGAGGTAAAACGAAAACAAAAAAAACAGATAACAAGTCTAAAGGGAATGAGATATATATGGAGTATAAGTAATTTGACTGGCGGGTTCATTTAATTAAGTTTCTACAAGGTTTCCTTTTCGACTACTAAATTATTTTTATCGACTTTCCTGTTCTTTTTCTTATGTGGTGAAAGCTCTTTTAAATGAAGCTAATAATTTGTTTCTATATGCATAATATTTCTTTACGTTTCTTTTTTTTTCGTTAAGAAAAGAAAAATAAAGCGGACAGATAAATATAGACAACTGGAACAAGCACGTAATCAGATAAAACGTAGAAAATATAACAGACAACAACGAAACAAATGTAGGTTTCGTTGGAATCCCCATTAGAATAAAATAATTAAAACGCTCTTCTTTTTTGCTTGCATGAAAAGAACCAATTGTAATAACTTCCTTATTACTCCACCAGAGGGCAAGGTGTTAGAAAACATCAGAGAAATCTGCCGGTAGTTTTGAGAACTCGCTAAACATTTGCAAACAAACAGATAAATAGAAAATCTTTAGTTATAAATTTTTTCCTACTTTTATTTATTTTTACCAAGATTTTTTTTTTAATAATAACATGGTCTCTTTCAGTCGTAGTTATGTCAATTTCAAATTGTGTTAATCTAGTATTCACGCATTTTTCCATTGTCCAATTGAGTTAAAACTTCGCATACACTTCTGTCTGTGCCTGCTGACAAAATATAAAATGTACTACAGACAAACCCGTGGCAGTTCCGCAACCCACAACTTCCTGAGGGATGCTTATTATTCAAGAAAAATCTTTCGAAAACTTGGGATTGAAAAACTACAAACTTTGCACACGTATTTTCCACAACAAAACAAGATTAAAATTTGTCTTGCACTACTGAGGAATGTCTTGTTTCCTCAGTGTTGCCAGTCACTCAGTAACAGTCGGAAATTTCAATTGGCAACACTGCGAAAACGATGCAATATCAGCAATAGCAAGATTTTTTTTTTTTATTTATCTTCTTTTGATGTAAGGAACACCGTGTACAAAGTTCAGCAGTTTCGTGACGAATGCATAGTATCTTAGATAAAAGTAGTTTTTTTTTTCCTAAATCTTTGGTGGGGATGCATCAACTAAACTTTAATTATTGCATCTAATTTCACCAACATAACACGAGTAAAAAAGACGGTAAATAAAATCACAACTTTACCTCAATTTCATCGAGAAGTTTGCATTTTCCAAGACCCAAGTTCTTGTAAACAAGATCTATCAAATATAACCAATTTTGTAAAGTTGGTTGCTATGCACAGTGACATTTTTTTCTGTATATGTAGCACAAGTAACAAACAAAACGCTTAAAGCAAATATCATTACTCAAAGAGATAGCGTTTATGAGATTTCTTGTAGATGAAAGCAAAAGGACATATCAAGCTCAAAGAACGATTTAATACACATTTATCGTTAGTTTGTCTTGTTCTTGGGTTGTTTCCGATGTACAAACAACTCTATATATACCTTTATAGATACCAATGGAATGCTTATTGCCAACATATGCGTGGTCTTTTAAGATAATACGAGGCCTCGTATGTAATCAAACTTTATATTTGATTTGAACTGAAGCGCATACAGGGTGTTTAATAAGCGATGCTCTTTAAATGAGGGATGAATTGGTTAGTGGGGATGCATTGTAGGTATACCCAATGCTTATATTCGAGCAGAATTTAAAATTGAGGGACTGTAACATAGATGGGGGGTTCTCCACTTGAGAATTGTATTGTCATTGTTCAGTTTTATAGGGCTACAGTTTTGTTCATGATTTGCTCAACCATTATTTGTCTTATACCATTGTTTGTCAATATATTACGTCATTTGCGACGATTCCCACCACTTTTGGGTGCATCTAGCTCCAAACCTGTGCATGTTTCGACACTTGTTGAAAGGTACTGTCTTCTTTCGTTCTGTGGTCCGACAAAATTAGCCATCCACTTATTAAGCACCCTGTGCAGCGTTTGAATCGCTCATACAGTTACACTTGTTGCAGTCGTTCAAAATACACATATGTTTTTGACACAACATTTATTTTAAAAAAAAAAATCGGTGACAATTGACGACCAATTCCGTAGACAGAAGATAATCATAAAGATTCTTGTCTGCCTTGTTTCCACCTTTCATGAATTTTAAGAATTGAGAAAACCCGAAAAATAATATTACTCTTTTGCAATCCGCGCCAAGTAGTACCACAAAGCAATATGTAACAGAGATGTTATTCCCTATATACTTAAATAGCGTCGCTTTTCAAACTCTATCAAGTCTAATCAGAGGGCAACACAATTGTGTTAGTAACACATTGCGGAATCTCTGGACAGCCCAAGCAAAATGAACTGGAGAATGTCACTTTAACCTACCCTTACGCCTTCCTGAAATTGGGACTTCATCTTTCGTTAATGTATATAAAACTTTATAGTGCGCATTATATTACGACCATGAGGATCATATTTTCCAACATAACGGCACCTCTTCTGTAGGTCACACATTCTCCAGGTCAATTTCACGCGTCATTTTCTCGTATACTACAGGATTAGATTTATAGAAAAATTGACTTCATCATTGGCTTTCTTGGACATATTCCAGTACAGATTGATATGTCAAATGGCCCACTCACTATTTAAAAATTTTGAAACATAGTCAAGATGGTGAATTTCAAGATGGCGGGCGTTGCCGTCATACCATTCAGCACATCACCTCGTGTCCAGTATCCATTAATGACCATTTGCTTTCAATATATGTAACAGTTTATAAAAGAAAAGGTGGTTTCCGTACTCTGTGTTTGATTTACTTGCTCTTTACATTCCATCTTCCTTCGGTTCCGTTGTCGTTATTTGTTGACCACAGCACCTATAATTTTGGCTGTGGTTTACCTAGTCACTGCACCTACGATACGAATTTTCATCAAAATCGGGCTCTGACATCTGGTGAGTGTTCCTTGTAAGGTATAAGGGTAAAACTTAACTCTTTCGTATACTGAAATAGATTGATTACCTGTATAAAGAGTTCGAAGTCCATCTGGAAGTATACTATCGTCTTCGAAGATCTACACTTATTTTGCTCAGCGTCAGTAATTAGGCGTAATAGTTGTATCGTTTGTTTAATAGAGTAGACCTGGTATCCATGTACGGAATTAAACGATGTTATTTCAAAACGTTCAACACACTTCAGTCTGACTGACTGTGAGTTACGCAGAAGTTACTAATAAATTATGAGTAGTAATAACATAAAAGAAAGAAGTAAATAAGTAACACGTCATACGTCCATTCTACTTTCACGCTATATACTAACGCCTCTCTTAATCACTCCTTGGAAATAAAAGACAAAAACAAGCGACGTTTACTTTTCCATTTCAGGGTTTCAACCTTCTTGTCCTGAAGCTGGCAGCTCTATGTTATCACCTTCGGAAACTGAAAACAAAAACAGATTGTGTTCATTTTTAGTATGAATTTTTTTAAAGTTCGTCCTTATCCTGACTGACTTATTAGAGGATCGTTTCCCCCCTCAATTCTGCAGGCCAATTTCGAGATTAGGGATGGTCACTTCCTGTAAAAGAGTTTCCCAATTTCTGGAAATAACATATTCCGTTTCGCTCGAAAAAATTTCGTTTTTCGGGAAAATTCCCTTTTTTTGGGAAAATTTTGTTTTTCGTTTTACGAAAAATATATATTTTTTTTCTGTTTTCCGAGAAAATTTCCGTTTCTATTTTCCACGAAATTTTTCCGTTTTCTGTTCTGAGTTTCCGTTTTCCTTTTTTTTTCCGGAAATGAAATCATCCCTAGTCGGGATTGTGCCTACACTTGAGGCCTTGTTACTTTTGTTCTCACCTCCTCCACAAAAACAGTTTTGTTTCCTCCACCCTGTCTCTTTCTAGCGAACAATATGAGAATTATTTAAACCAAACGGTCGTAGCTCAGTTTGTAGAGTTTTGGTTTGGCATTTATAAGATCCTGGACTCAAATTCCGTTCCGGCAATCCTGACTAACATTTTACTAGGAAGCTTTCTTCAGTCACACCAAGTTAATTTTGGAATGATACCTTCAAATTAGGTCCTGGCCTATTTCCTTTTCACATTCTTGCCCTCATCCTATCCAAACCAAAGATGTCTAAAAGCCATACATAAAATTTAAAATTGAAGTTGAGAAGAATTTGAACCTCATAGTCAGTATATAGCCCACTACAGACACAAATGAAATAACAAGAATAACATTAAATCCTGGAGATCGGAGATCCTTAGAGTTCAAAGGAACAATTTACTATTTTGTGCACTAATATAACTGTAATCAGTAGTTAACAAAGAACTGTGAGCTTGAAAATCAAAACAACTTTTCTTTCAGCATCTTCTAAAGCGATCTTCTACGATAATCATATAGCTTGCTGTGAATTAAATTAAAAATAATAATAAAAAAAAGCAATGACGCCATTTTCGTTCCTTCGTTCTTCTTCAGAAATAATATTGAATCAGCGACCCTACCAAGGATGAGGAAGAAGCAAAAACAAAAATAAATTTCACTACAACTCGACGATTTTCTTCAGCTC
>JAGDQP010027203.1:0-25221 GCA_022664845.1 Lepisma saccharinum
AAGACTGGAGAATGTTCATCGTCGAGAAACCGATTGCCCGTGGCTCAATGGATAGAGTGTTGGCTTCGCGTTACAAAAGCCCTGGTATCGAATTGATCCCCAACCTTTGTATCAGTTATCTTGACAATATTTTTTTGCTCAGTCACACCAAACTAATATTTCAAACTAGATTCTAGCCCTCTTTCTTTCTCACATTGATGTGAATTGTAAATGAGAGCTAGTTCCGTAAGTAGTCTCAAACTAATACATAAATAAATTAGAAAGAAAAAGAGGACAGAGCCCTAGTCTGGGTTAGGGGTGGCCATATTTTCCGAAAAAGAAAACGGCACCAAGACTGTATCATACATAATTCATTCCTTTCATCAGGGTTAATCTAACTATGATATGATACGCGAATCATCAGATACTGGTACGCAAGCTTCGTTGAAAAATAATAGAGATATAAGCATTAGTCTAAATGTAATAGTACTTTCCACTAATTAAAAGTAATAAATATAACTTTTTTCACTATAATTGACACAAGTGCTGTTACAGCAAATCGAAATAAGCAACCAAAGTCTGATGTCACATCCGGTAGGTTGCCATGGTAATCCGCCACGTTAAATCTAAACAAACAGGTGTTTAGCAGTGGGTTTGTGGTGTTCTTTCGATATTTATTCAACAATTCATTATGATTTTGAGCTTTGTGCTAGATTTTCATCAGTACAAAGAAAGAGACACATGTTGCTTTTTTCTGTTTCCAAAGGACTGAAACTATAAAAAAAGAAATAAAAAAGAGCCAATTACGTAAGTAAACAAATTTCAAGCAATTTTGAATACGTTGTTACCATTATGAGAATAATTTCTCTTTGATGACTGAGTTCTTGATTTTTTTTTATCTAAGTAGCTTAAACTGAACTTGCTAATTCGGTTATAGTTAAGGACACACACTCAATAATATACATACTAGTGCCAGAACGAAACCCTTGTACCCTATGACGTAAATTGATATTGCAAGTAAAGTGTATAAGGAAAAATATAAATCAAGATTTCGAAAAGGTAATAGTACCTTTGTAAATCCAAAATTATCGGAATAAAAATTAGCTACTTACTTGTTATATTTATTGCTCATAGGTATTAACTAGCACTATCTCCCGAATGTGCATTAAATCTCGGTCATATGTAACGAAAAGTACATGATTGGACTCCACAGTAATTTCTCCTCTTTCAACCAGTTTCCACCTGTCACCGAAATAATGAAAAGTTCGAAAAATCTTAACAGCCATTACTTCCACAGTCGATTTTCTACCTTTCCGCTATCAAACTTACTGTTTGTTTAGACTGGGCGCCGTTGCTATGGCAACCAACCGGATATAGCGTCAAGACTTTAGTCACCTATAAAGAAATGACGTAATTGGGTGAAAACGAAAACTGCATGTAATCAAGAAAGGAATGAAAAAAAAAATGGGAGAACATGAAAATTGAGAGAACGATATAATCCTCTTGGGTAGTAATAAATGAAGTGATTTGCGACCACAAGGAAGAACGATGCAGAGCCAGGTATATAAACATGAGAACATAGGATGTAGATATAGAAGTGTTTAACTATGAGCGGAGAAAGAGGTCATCTGAACAGAAGGAGGTCGAGAATAGTAATTGAGAACCGAGCGACACAGAGAGAATTCAAAGATTAATCAAGAAAAGATGGAAGGGGATCGATATACAGGGTGGATACGATACTAGAAGGGAGAATTTTTTGCCCCAAGGTTCTTCGGAGCTCATACTTATTTCCAACCCCTCCAGTATTCTTGTTTATTCTAAAAAAAAAAGTTATGGAGTTTTCCCCGATTTTTCTGTTCACTATGCACCCGCCACCTACATGTAGCTAGTTTATGTACTACCCTCATATATATATATATATGCAAATGTGCCCACGTACGGACTCTATAAACTAGGGGAAGCAATAATGAGACGTGACTCCATTTCCCCCCCATGTCTTGTCACTTGCCCCTTCCACCAGCTGCACTTTTTTGAAGTATGTGAGTGAGTGCATGTGTATATGTGCGTTTGATATCCTGCTGCTCCTACTCGCAAAGAGAGGGAAGGTCTGTGATGCCAGGTTACGGAGAAGGGGGGAGAAAAAAAATCTGTGGTTTTATAATAGAACCGCCGATGGCATACTTGGGGACAAACATATTGATATATCCCGTTCAGTTTCCTACGAGGAAATGTTTTTGAAGCACGACTTTATTTGCTGGGCAAAATGAATAGTAACTCTTAGTCATGGTACAGGTCCTTCTTTCTAGCAGCTCCCCACATCAAAAAGAAAAATCAATCATCTCTTAATACCACTTTGTCCGTCTGTCTGCCACAAGGCTAGTGCAAGGTCCTTTTCATTCGGTTAGGTTTCTTCATTGTAGTACCTTAAGAGAGAAACTGATTTCAGATTTTAGTTCAGTGAACTGCTTTTTAACCTAGTGACTGAAAGGCAGTAGATACCTTTATGTTTTGCTTAACTTTCTTCATCCTAGTCAATTTTTGCACCTCCCCTAGTTTCTCACGCACAGGTTGATAAACCTTGGCATATGGAGGGTTAATGTTTCTGAAATTGTATGTAGCTAACTATAGGGTACTTAGGAGAGAGTATCGTAGTTGTTACGATATTCGATTACTGGGATTGTCAAGTATGTTTGGAGTGTCCTTATAATTATTTTCTTTATTTTCAGCGAATTTGTTCCCATCTACCTGTTCCTAGAAGTAGAGTGTTCAATTCCTGGGTCAATCTAGTCTTTAATCTGAAGAAACTTCTTCACAATTCTGCCAGAGCTAAAATCTGGTCTGTTTTGGTGACCCGGTCTGAAACCTGACCCAAATGACAGGGTCTTGGCCTGATTGATCCAACTGACTCGATGAACCAGACTTAATTCAAATGATCCAGACTCACTCTGTGACCCGATTACCCGTTTTCGGTGTCATGTTTTTCGTACTCTTAGAGGGTAACAAACACTCCCAGTCCAAGTCGTCCCTGAAAGAAACACTGCTCCTTGAGAAGCAACGGTTCATATTAATGGTTGCTTAAAAACTCTGCTTTGTCCACCGGGATATCGGGCCAGAATCGAGTCACTGGGTCAGAACGGTTCTAAAGCATACACCCGGCGGAAGAGGTGACCCGGTGATCCGTTTCAGCTGTGCATTCTGCACGTTGCGAGAAGTGCACTCTACTGAATTAAATTAATTATTTTTGTTTCCGGTCCTAATTTTCATAATTCATCTTTCAATTGTTTTTGTTTATAGATCATGTGTCCGAGATTATTATTGTTACTTTCTCATTCTGCACTGCTCTTCAACATGCTGCGCAGCTGGTTATATTTCTGTTGCTTCTCATGCCTTTACCAAATTTGTGTGTCTGACACTGTTCCATTTATGAGGAAGGACCAACTTCCTTATATAATGAGGAATAACAACCTTATAATAAGGTTCATTATATTTTATTATTATTTAAGATAGAAGATCAAATTTGAAAACTTTCCAAATGTGATGTGAGAATTAACCCGTTCCTCTTCTCCCTGCTTTTCTACGATAGATTCTTTGTTCTTTATATCTGCTATTCGTCGCTTTAATGTGTGGCTGTATAAATACTCTATTTAAAAAAAATGCATGCATATTTTCAACAATAGATTGGTTTTATTAAAAAAAAAATCTATACCTTCTTTAGTATAAGAGCCGAGTAGAGAACTCGGATACAAATTCGTGTCTCCTTCGCGGATTGTGTGTGGGTATGTATGTGAAGGCGTAGAGGAACAATAAAAGAGAAAGAGAGAGAGAGAATCGCTCCCTATTTCACCCGATGCCTTGAAGGCAGACCGTTCTAATTCCGATTTCTATACGATGCTCTCTCTGTGTCTGCGCGTATGAACCTGGGTAAATACAAGGAACTTGGAAGGACAATCGACTTTGGGAAGGTCTCTGTTATAAGTTCTCAATTCAACAGTCTCCTCCTATGTTTCAGTCTTCTCTTTGAGGCGCAGATATTGAGAGTGATCAAAGGTGAAATAGGCGGCGAACCCTGAAGTTAAAGCGAACAAAAGGGAAACTTTCACAAAGAGATAGTGAAATAGGAGGAGATAGGAAAGTTACGTTATAGGAGAGACTTTAATCCATAGCATATAGTTTTGTTGAATGTACGTAAATCGATTTTTTTTTTTTTTTTTTTTTTTTTTTTGACTGTTCACTTCCAAACCAGACAATGTGAACGTAAAACGTAATGGTTGACTTACACATGCTAAGATATTTTGGGAACAGAACATCAGTTTTATGGTTACCATGTAATTTATCTCAAAACGCGAAAAGGAAAATACTGCAAAAGAAAAATAAGCGAACAGCAAAGTGAAATATACTGAAATATTGTGTGACCTGTTTCATTGTCAAAATTTAGGAAAACGTTTTAAGGTTGTGCCCAAGATGAAAGTAACAGTGGTGTAGTTTTTGTAGGGGGCTCGGAACCTTAATATCCCCCCCAAAATGGATGATTTTTGTTATACGCAAAAGTTAGGGTCTCAAATAATATTGCCTGGAGGGTGGTCTTTGTATATTATTTCATACTTGGTGTGTATATAGCGTTGTTGAGAGTTTAGTACTTACTGTCAGTTCTATAATCGGCCGCTAAACTTTTAGTCAGCGCTACGTTGAGGCCAAGTCTGATTTTGACCAATGAGAGTACGCAAAATGAGAGTTGCCCTCAACTTAGCGCTCACTAGAAGTTTAGCGGTCGATTGTAGAACTGACACTTAGTATTATTTTTAACGGTTAGCTATATTTAAAATATGTTTATAATTACATAATTATTATTACATTGTGTTACTATAAACTACTCAAAATATGAATTCACTTTCATTTTTTTCCTTTCAGGTAATGTACATAATTTCTTGACAAAATGATGTGTGAATTTCCAGAATCCTGTATGTAAGTAATGTTTGTTATATATTTTTCTTCTTCATTAATAAAAAGACAATTAAAATTCTTCGAAAAGTTGAGCTGAAATGTTACCAATAGTGTGTGGTTTTCTTGTGAGTACAATTTTTGTGTGTTAGTTTTGACTCAGTGATCAAAATGTATACAGGGTGTTCCGCGAAACAACCGACTAATTTTGCACACGTGTTTTTCACTTCGAAACAACACGAAAATTTATCTTGAACTTCGACTGAGAAATGACCCGTTTCCGCAGTGTTTCTAGTTGAAATTTACTACTGTTAGCATATGGGACTGGCAACAGTGTGCTGCGCAAGAATGAAAATAAAATAACACAAAAATACGAAAAACGTGTCATATTAAACACTTGTGCGAAATTTGGTATCTGTACCAAAACTAAGCAGCACAAGCATAACGCAACGATATTGGCCCAATACTGGCCCATATCGATCATGGTTTGCCGTTGTGACACTAGACATCGACCGACACTGGCGTGGTACGATATTTCGACACTCAAACTTATTATGAGAACATGAGAACTGTGTTCGTAATTCATCCAGAAAATGTCCAAAAATCTTGGCAGATTAAAATATAAATTTAGAGAAATATTACTCTTTCAAGATGCCATTGCACGGCTTGTACTAATGTGATATTGAGGAAGGCGGAGCAGTGTTGCCACTCATATGTCAACAATAATGCCCTGTAATTCTTAAGTAATTATAATAGAGCTTAGGGACTCAATTGGGCAGAAAATTATCAGGGCATACGTATAATATCTTGATAGATAGATGGAAAAGCTTCTTGATAGATAAACAAGGAAGTATAAAAGAAATACCTCTCCATTCCCTTTCGGAGAGAAAGAGAGAGGAAAAAAAAAAGAAAGGACAGAAGATTTAGTTCATTAATACTCTTACTTATTTTAAGTGCATCTTGGAAAAACAACACGAGAGCCCTCTACAATCCCTCTAATAATAAAGTTCCTAAAAGAATTAAGCTGTACGTCAAACTGAAAAGGAAATTAGCAAATTAAAAAGAAAAGTCTAGCTCAAACAGTAGTTGATGGTTTCAAATAAACAAAAAACGCCTTCTTCCAGTTAACAAAAGGTTAGATAATAAAAAGGTAACATAACAACTTATAATTCCTCGCTTAACGACTGATTTATTCTCATTATACCGGTAGCTTGAACGGCTACCGTGCACCATGAATGTTATATATATATATATAGAAAAAAAAAAGAAAGGCAAAGAAGCGTGTTCCAGTGACGTAACAATTAAGATAATCATAGTATTCTACAAATTCAATTATCGCTCAGAGTACGGAATCCTCTAATTAACTAAAGTGGTACATTGCTTCTTTTTTTTTTCTGTACTATTAACCATGAGGAGTCTCTGAACGGGAGTGAAATGAAAATCAATCTGTTCCCTTTTTTTTTTCTTCATAAACCGCCCCCAAAATGCTTCCGACGCTTCTTTCCTCAAGGAATAATATGTAAAGAAAAAAAAGAAAAAAAAAATCTTGACAGATCTTCCCTCGCCCCCTAGATCCTAAAGTACTAACCGCTTCCTCTTTTAGTTGCCTGTCTGTGAATATGAGTTTTCAGTTATAACACTTTAATGAGCTTAATTGCTTTGAAACATTGAAAATTTTGTCTTAACATTCTCCCCTACTTTAGTTGTCTTTCCTTCATTTTGTTGGGTTCGATAAAAGCAGGTTTCGCTTTACTTAATGAAGATATGAACCATGTAATAAAGAATTTCAAAATAAAAGATTACAAATTTTGACAGAAGAGGACTCTTATAACAGAAGGAAATAAATTCTCTGGTAGTAAACGTAAATAGATTCAAACAAATCTATATTTTATGATGCTTCGTAATTAAACGAATGAGACGATTACGCAATGGAAAGGTATATTTAGCTGCTACCGAGTAAGAAGAAGAATACGAATAAGAATACGGAACGTAAGTAGATAATGTCTTTAGTTTTTTTTAATTAAAAAGTACTTTGAATTGCAGAACACCAAATACTTACAAAGATTTAAAATTTATAACTAGCTCATATGATACTTTTGCTGTTAGAATGAACGTCTTACAAGAATGTATGGACTAATATGGAATTAGCTGCTCTTTTCAATTACAAAGTCCCTAGAGCGATGTCGCAATATTGCGTGGCGAAGCTGGTATCTATCAGCAAATGGATATCCCTTCAACGAGTGTAGTGGTGGAGTGCTACGATTTGACTGAGAAGACGCTACACAACTCCCCGTCTCACCGTAGCGCTCCACCGCTACACTCGTTGAAGGGATGTCCATTTGCTGATAGATACCAGCTTCGCCACGCAATATTGCGACATCGCTCTAGGGACTTTATAATTGAAAAGAGCAGCTAAAGTTTAGTGCATGACGTTCTTATGAGATGGCCGTTCTATCAGTCAAAATTCAGGGTAAGTTTGCGGTATGAATTCTTTCATAGTTCTCTTGTTAGAGTAAGATATGACAGCCAAATAGTTTCACACAGTATGTGAACTTCTCGAAAAGTATCCGCTTAATCTTTAAAAGCACCCAATCGATGTTAATGCATGTTGTAGACCAAATAATCGTTGCTCTTTTATTCCACAAATAAATTTACAAATTTCTTCCATATTTTCGAAACCATATTGCAGTATGACACAGTTCAATGTACTGAATAATATACTAAATTTACGACCTCAGTGCTCTACTACTCGCTCCGCCATATTATAAAAAAATGCTACTAAAATAGTTTTTTTTAATCTCACTTCTTGAAAAGCATTTTAGAGCAAAATACCTTATTACAAAAATTAATCCACGTAAAATTCTCTACAAGAAAGGTTATTTCCATTTTTCTTCTAAGATGCACCGTTTAGACGCGAGACGTGCTTGAAATTAAGATTTTAGGTGTTATATGTATATTTACATGCATGAAACTGTACACAAGTCATGAAACAAATAGGCCTACATATATTTCCTAGGTAACATGCGAGATTAGCTACAAACAATAAAATTATGGATCCTTCTGCAGACTCTCTTAATTGTTTCGACCGAACCTGAGTTGTCCGGAAGTTTGTATCCAAAAGCTTTACAGATCGCCAAACATTCTGTGTCTGAAATATAACTTAATATACAAAATTTATATATTTTCGAAACTATAAAAGATATTGCTTTCAAACTTTCAATGTTTATAACACATACTTATATATATCTACGATTAAGTATAATGCTTTTATATATGAGCGCACGCCATTACAACGTATAAGACAGTATGGAACAGAGAAAAAAAAAACAAAAGTTATCGTAACAAAAAAAAAATTACGGGGTGATTGCTTTTGTAGCTCAATTTTGAATTCAGCGCCCCAAATTTAGTAAAAAAAAAAAAAAAAAAAAATAGTGACTGTTATCCATGTTACCGAAAAAAGTTAAATTTTCCCCCCAATGTAATCGAAGTTATAAACTGACCTCTGTTTCAGGTAACAGAAAATTGAATTGACGAGAGAGAAACACTTTAGTGAAGCCGGTGATTGACTGAGAAAATGTGTTGTCTCTGTATGCTGTAACAACGAAAACGCAATGAACATATCACGTAGCTTCTCACCAACAGCCCAATGAGAAGCCATTTTGTTACTTTCACTTGTTAGTAACTTGTAAACTAAAGAATATGGGTTAAAACCAATTTTTCTATTGCATTTCTGATACTTTTCTGGTCTACTTTAATATGTAAATATGTCTCTTCTTTTTCTTTAAGTGACTGTAACAAGAATTTCAAGATGATAGGCATTCGGTTATAGTTTAAATAATGTATCCTCTTGTAGGTAAGGTAATAGCACGATATCATAAAATGTTTTACTAAATCAAGCCTTAGTTAGGTAACTATAACAGTGGTATCTTGAGCCGTTTGAATAATTCTGTATTCCACAACCTTGTAGCCAAATTCGAACTTGGTTCGGTGATAGGTCTAGAGTGTTCGGAAGTACAAGATTAAATCCATTATTCGGAACTCTTAAGATTCCTGAATTTTAAAGAATTCCAACTTTCATAAACTTCGTCATTGCGTAGATTTCAAAGTTCCGTCCGATATTCTGGAATTCTGACTTTTCGAAATTCCGATATTCCAGAACTCAGAATTTCCAAAATTTGCAATATGCTGGCATTTCGAGATTTCGAAATTCTTCCGACATTGCAGAATTCTTAAATCACAAAGATGGCACTCCGATTCTTCTAGTAAGGGGTTTACCATTTAAGCTGGCAATATTTTACTTTGATAGCTTCAGCATAAAACGCCATTTAATTGCATGTGACCTTCATTCCTTTGTAGGTCATGCAGTCATGTGGTCATGGGCTCTGATGCGTCAAGATAGCATCCAAGATGTTTCGGGTTCGAATCCTAATGGAATGTTTTTTGAATTAAGACAGAAAATATTGCAGTCATAGCGAGCCGGACCAAAGTCCATAGTTACGAAAATGGCCGAAACAAAATAAAGTTTTACTCAGTACGCCATGAGTAGTATTCTCCTAAGATTTGTCTTTGGGTTTAAATTTGAATATATTTTACGGCGTTTAGGAATCTAAGGCCCAGGTCAAGATAGAGTAGGAGAAAGGATTCGAGAAGGAGGCAGCTAGGACCTAATTTGTAGGTAACATCCCATCATTTGCTTGGTATGACAGGAAAACATCTCGATAAACCTCAGTCAGGATGATCGGCAGCTGGAATTGAACCTATGACCTCCTGAATGCGAGGCTAACGCTCTACCACTAAGCAACGGCCATTCGCTTCTTTTTTTTCTTTTGTGTAATTGCAGAAATAATCCCCCACATATTCTATAATACCATAAAAATATGGATGACAAAACAAAATGCATTGTTCTTTTACTCTATAGGCAAATTCCACAAAAATGAAGATGACTTGTTCCTTAATCCCATAGGTAAACTCGACAATAAAGACTTTTTGTTCAATAATTACACAGGCAAACTGAGAAACAAAGATTGTTGTCCTGTTATTCTATAGACACATGTGATACCGAAGACATTTTTCTTCTGTAAATTCAATAGGCAAATTACGCACCAAAGGTGTATTTCTTATCAGCATAATTTATTCTAAGATTTATTTATGGTCTCTGCTAGTGTTGCCCACGAGACGAGACTAAATCTGTCTCGTCTCGTTTTCCACACATATTTCTCTGTCTCGTCTCGTAAGCAACACTACTCTGCTGAGGCGCAACAACTGAAAGCAACAATGTTGGCCACAAGGAAGGCTCCCCCGCTATACTGTCCATATTTTCCCTCCAAAACAGTAATTGCCCAGGGATGTAATTCCTGAAATACAAAATATTATGACAGATTTTGATGCTTCAACCATTATTATACCATAAGGATGGTCGCTATGTTAGCTTCACAGTAAGAATAGTCACTGTTTTTGAAGTAGAGGTTATGAAAAATCGAGCTAATGATTAACTAATCTTGTCTGTGTGTATGTTGTACGTATAATATTGGTTTCTGCGTGCAACTTTTGACATTGGAAATATATGTATTATATTACTTCTCTGTTATAAAGTTTTTGATCCAAGATATGACCCCGAATGTTGACCTCTGCTATGCGGGTTTTAAAATAAAAGATGAGTTCAAGATAGGTACGCGGCCAAACCTGGGGGCCAAACCAATTAAATACCATTAAAAAGGGGCGAGTGTTGATAATTAAATTGTTGTTCCTCCTTCTCCAAAGAGGATAAAAAAAATAACTAACCACACCACAATTCTTGTTTCATTACACACACACACACACATTTGTGCGTTTTCTCTCTCTCTGTCTCTACGTCGCCTCATGTATCACAAGAGAGTGGCGTGTGCTTCATATAGAAAATGAGTGTTCCATGAAGGGAGAGGGGGAGAGGAGCTAACACAGGCAATATATAGAACAATAATAATCTATGTGGTCTGGAGAAACAGGTGTGTGCGTGGGGAAGGGGGGGGGGATATGAAAAGAAAAAGAGAATTGGATGACTTCAGAGGTTAGGTTGTCCAGGTGCTGATGAGCAGAGGGAAAATTAATTACAGTGGTAACTCATTGAAAGAAGGAGGAGCCATTTTCTTTTTTTCCTTTTTTTTTTTTAATTTTCCGAAAATGAATTTTGAACTTGAACAACTATTAAGATTAGTTCTTGGGTTCTAATCAAGTATAACTTCCGTATTCTTCTTTCTTTTAATTAACACGTTTAATTAAATACGAAAAATGGTGTGAGTTTGCAGTCCCGGGCTTCGGTTCAGCACTGGAATTGATTTTATTTATGACCTTTAGACATCTATGGCTCAGACCGGGATAGGTTAGGAGGAAAGGATGCTGGAAGGTGTCGGCCACTCGGCCAGGGCATATGTTAAAGGAACCATTCCAGCATTAGCCCGATGTGACTGAAGAGACTGGAAAATCTCATTCAGAATGGCCGTCGCTGGGATCAATCACAGGACACCAATATGCGAACCTTTCGTTCGACTAACTTAGCTATAGGGATGTCATCGAAATGAGACGAGACGAGAGTGACATCAGTCTGGTTCTCGCCTTGAATATTTTAGAGCTGTTCTGGTCTTCGTCTCGTCTCGACCTGAAAATTCCGGTCTTGGTCTTGATCTCGGTCTCTATTGTAAACCTTAGTCTGAGTCTCAGTATCGACACGTTAGTCTTAGTCTGGTCTCGGTCTCGTCTCGAGAGTCTCGGGAGAAACTATTCATAGGTTTAATTCATTTCCAGTTAGTACGCATGCTCTCCGATCAGTACAAATATGAAATTAGCCTCATTTGTCACGTTTTTAGTTCGAGATTTAGATTAGAAATGATATTGTGGAGCATGTATAGAAGCTTTAATTAGCAAATATTTCTATTAAGGAAACGGATCCATGTTATACTACAAATTACGAAATTGGTATATTAATATTGACTTTTTGCTATTTCTAAATTCTAACTACATTGAATGAATATTTTTTTACATTAAAAATGAACATATTTACATTTTAGTTGAAAGTTTCTACCAGATAGATGTACAGATATAATTGTACGTACAGTTTGGGACAACATAGTTCACTTATTGCCGGGTTTGGTAGAAGGAAATAAATACAAAATAAATAAAAAATGAAAATATCATTTACCGAACTCCACATCAATTAATTTGTTTACAATACTGCTCTTGACTGATTGTAAACGGTCAATTTGTCCGTCCTTGAATCAATCTCTAACACATTTTCCGGACGAGCGTAAACCATAGTGCTGTTACCGCCAATATAATTAATTTTATATTTTCTAACACATTTATATTATTGTTAACAAGACATTAGAAAATAGTTTGGCGTAGATAACTTCGTCATATTTCTAAGCTATAATATAACATGTTATATAAAATTTTTGACAAGGAAACTAATATAGTCTTGGACTCCTTCTAGTATAAAACATCATAAACAAAAACATTAAATTAATATTATCGACATTCATCAAACTAAAGCTTTTAGTCTCGAGAAGTAAGCCTCGATCTCGTCTAGAGTCTCGAGAAATAGGTCTTGGTCTCGTCTCGAGTAAGTCTCGACGCATGGTGTCTCGGTCTCGTCTCGAATCATAGACTTATAGTCGTAGTGTCGGTCTTGATCTCGAAATCGAGACGAGATCGAGACCAGTCTTGGTCTCGGTATCATCCCTACTGAGCTACTGTCGCTCAGTAGTTTCCCGAAATGTTGAGGCATTTGTCCGAACGCTGAACTAGTTCATCGAATCTTTCTGCAGAGAAATAAACGAACCCAGGCCCTTTAATACTATTTGCGTAGCCGCCTTGACCTCAGCATATGATTGTAAACGCCGACCTTGTATGTGCCTCTTCACTATTTTTTTTTTAAAGATGAAAATTCACGGTGCCAAATCAGGGCTGTGGAATGGATGGGATTATAGTTACTAGTCCGGTTACATCCACTCCATCCGCTGAGACAAGAATCGTCTGCTCCGCACGTGTACTGTGTGCTACGCTACACTTAAAACTCATTATGCTTTAAAAGCCCCAATCCGCCTATTAAGGCGCAGTTATCAATCTTAACCCCTCTATTCTCTATACAATAGCTTACCTCTAAAAACCTAACTCCAAGTTTTGCTACTGACGCGAAAGGCAGGCAGATGGAAGATGAACTGCGATTGGGATTCATGGCGTAATACTCGAAAAATCACATGACTAGCGGAACATTATCTGCTTCAAATTTCCAATGGAACATTTACTTGCCGGCATTATCAACCACAGTCGTGGACCTATGTTTGTGCAACTGAGTGGGAATGGACGTTGTCGCTGAGCAGAACTACATTTTCCTCGTTCAAGAAAGTTAATGAGAAAGTCACCTCCGGCATTGCAGAAGACGGCAACAAGCACTTGATCCGGCGATGGTGTAGGCTTGGCTTTCTACGTCGCGGAAGAATTCTGATGTTTCCATTCCATCGAAGTTTTCTTGAGTTCGGAAATGAAATGTCATCCGCTGTCACGATACGCATGGTGAGGGCATGCCATAATTTCTGACATCGCTTTAGACCACCAAGACGTCCATTCATGTTCGGGAATGAGTAGATAAAAACCCATCCTGCACAAACTTAGCAGCATCCCAAGTCATCATGGATGATTTTGTGAGTTATTGCAGTGGAAATCCAAAGTGCTTACCCCGCCATGAACCTTAATTTTTCTGTTGGTCTGGACTAGTTCCTTTACTTGTGCGATGGTTACTGCGCTACTGCTCTGGAGGAAAAATATCCGTTCAATTTTCAGCAAACATATTGCATCACCTTATTATTATTTGTACACATAACGAGATCACCATACACACCAATGAGTTTCCTGTGGATTTCACTGCCTTCTGTAGCCATTTGGCCACCCATACTTTACCACGGCACGAACTTATTTCTTACACCACCACTTTAACACCCAATGGCACGAACCCCGTATTTCCCATCCTGCATTCGTAGCTCCCGTCTCTGCGTCTACGTGTTCGTGTCTACGGTAAAGATGGCGACTGCCCCGTGTGAGAGATAGATAGTGCGCAGTAACTTCATTACTTTCCTATTATACAAGGTAACCAAAAACATTCTTGCAGTTTTTTACGTTGCATGGGAAGACGTGATCTCTAATACGAAAGTAAATGCCGCAGGTGCTGGAAAATCAATCGGGTCGGGTTCGGAGTGGAAACATTGATCGTTACGAAGACTGGCGCCTTGCACACTCACAGCAGTCATAGCTCAACAGAGCTAAAACAGGTCACCGGTCCAATCGGGTCAAATTTTGGACTGAGTCTGGGCTCCGGACCCAGTCTACCAGGTTGCCCAATTTAGACCTGATTACCCGGATGACAAACTAGAGTTTTTAAGTATTTCCTTCCATTTGAAAAGTAATTATTTTAGGGGTAACCAGGACCGGAGATGTTACCCCAGAGCACGAGAAATACAACACTGAATTCCCATTTGATTATGTTTCCCAGACCGGGTCAGTTTGGTCAAGTTTCGGATCAGGTCACGTTTGTTTGGGTCTGACTGAGTCAACAAAACTGACCTGCTTTCAGCTCTGTAGTCGAGTAGCGGCGAAGACAAATGGAGGTGTCAAAGTTGCTATTTCGGGGTTGTTTGATTTATGAACTTAAGGTGAGCTTGTCCGCAGCCGAATCAAGTCGACGAATACGTCAAGCCTTTGGTGATAATGTGTGAATGAACGCATTGGTTCCAGAAATTCAGATCGGGAGATTCGTTCCTGTGTAATGAACCGCACAGTGGGTGCCCACAGGTCCTGGGTGACGAAGCTCTATAGGCGGCCATAGAACAGGACAGCAACCAAATGTGTGGTAAGCTTGCCGAAAGCTTCCAGGTTTGTGAATTAACAGACTTCACCTGCACCGCATAGAGAAAGCGTACAAGTTGAGCAAGTGAGTACCCCACACACTATGTATGGCAAGTCAACAAGGACCAAAAGTCACAAGTTTGCCGTTGCTTTCACGGCACCGCAACAGACCTATAATCAATCGAGTGCTCACCAGTGACGAAAGGTATGTCCTGTATGATATTCACAAATGTCACCGGCGAACACTGTGCCTCCCACTACAAGATCACCTCTACACCCAGTCACCCACGCAAAAACATGCTCTGTATCTGATAAACTAATTGCCAAGTGGTGCACTACAAGTTGCTACCACCGAGTCAAACCATCACTGCGGCGGACCTGTGCTCGAAGCAGTTGGAACGTGTGAACACGCATTGCTGGAGGAACAAGCATTGGTGAATCGCAGAGGTGTACTGTACCTTACCGACAATACTAGGCCGCATCTAACACAGATGGCCAGGGATACCATAGACGGACTTCGATGAGAGACACTTCCCTATCTTGCGCTAATAGATTGGTACTTCTTCCATTCCCTGGACAACCAACTTCGTGCATATACCTTCGCTAATAAGGCAGGCACTCACGGCCTTCATCGCGTCCATGACACCCCACCACCCAAATGTTACCGCCAGAGTATAGGGCAACTGCAGGAACATTGGCAAGAAATACTAGTGGCAAATGGGGATTACTTTGAGGACTAACTGCAAGTGTATACCTTCCTGTTCCTATCAAAAGCGACAAAACTTTTTTGTTTACCTTGTATTTTAGGTAATAGGGAACTTATATACTGAACGACCCCCGTAGTATCTATGATGGTATTCCTTTTTTTCTCTTAATAGTGAAAAATAAGAACCCTCCACTGCTCTCAGCGTCTTCTCTGTTCTATAGATAAAGTTTACAAATCCTTTAGCAGAGAAATCTCTTTCATGCACAAAAAGAAAGAGACATATGTTTTTCGGATATAATTGAACTTATAAGCCTTTTTCTACTTGTACACTATCGTACACTTTCTTAACAGATATTTTATACTGTATGTATATCCACTGAGTAATTTGTGAGGTTGTTCTTCATTTGAATGATACAAGAAGACTTGGCAGCAGGGATTTGCTGAATTAATAAACCCAAACCAGACAGACGTTTGTGGCTGGAGGAAAAAGCAAATCGCAAACGGAAGTGTTTGAAGCTTTCTGAAATGAACGGATGATAAAACCGCACGTTTTAATAATTTCCTTAACCTCTTGTTCTGTGATTCTGAGGTTATGGAAGTTTGCAGAAATGGTTTGCGAAGTTTAAATAGAGATCTTTGGAAACGTTGCAAAAACCATTTTAATCACTTGGTAGAGCGTTTCTTTATTTTTTTTTATTTCCAAATGTGTGTTATTTTGTTCTTTATTTGTTGTATCCTTGAAGAATATTTAATATAATTGGCATCAAATATTTAGTAAACCATATCCTCTGTACACTAAAAAAAATGCCCTCTTTCTGTTCACTTCAAGTAACTTTTCATCACTTCTAAACATGTTTCCTCTACTTCAGTAGCAGAAGATTAATCTAATGTTGAGTAAATGGATAAATGTTCGAATTTTCAATCAACCATTTATTCGAATTTTCACGGACGGAGCCTCGAAGTACATAGGAAATTCGTCACTTGTCTCGTTATATATTCAAGTTCGATCTAACAACATTATAATTTCTATGGCGATCACAAGTGGTTCGGAGACCACTTTAAACTGTAAGACCCGTCATAACGATGTAGCTTTCTTTCGATGGAAGAGAATGGAAAGTGACCATCAGTTCACGTTGCCCAAAACCTACTTTCTTGTGTTGTAGCATGCATGGCAATTTTATGAATATTGCTTTGTTATCGAGAGAGTTCCACAATTGATTCTTGTGGGCTGTAGTATGTAGGAACGATAATAGTAACTTTTAATTTTGTTCCTGAACACATATGCATGATCTGAGGGCCTCTCACTTACCGCTAACTGATGATGGTTTGACATTGCATTCCATCGGATAAAAATAACGTTCTAAAGGGACGGAACCTATACAGTTTAAGGCGCATTCCGAATCCCATCGTTCAATGGGTTTTCATTGGAAACCCGGGATCCATTGATTCAAGGTAACACAGGAAACCACTTCAATCACGGTCCAAGCATTAAGAACCCCAAGCATTTATCATTTTTTTTCTTCCAAACCGACTACTGCTCTTCATATGCTAAAGATAACGAAAGATTTTCTGATTGGCACAAAAGCGGCTACAGCAAATAGTTAAATTGCCGGAGACATTCATAATAACATAAATCCAAAAGAGAATGACGTATCGAGAATTAAAATATCGAACATTTCATATCCAAAAATTGTTTAAAATCAAATATCGTTCATTTTAAAAAAAAAATCGTTAAAAAAATCGAAAATTGTTCATATCGAAAAATCATTGGAAATCGAGAATTGTTTATATAGGAAAATCGCTAGAAATTAAATCTCGTTCCGATAAAACATTAGTATAAATCGAATATCGATCGAATTGAAAATAAGATTACCGGTCTAATTTCCAAAAAGGTATGCTCTCATTTTGAATTAAATGAGACTTTTTGATATCTCATGTCTATAAGAACATTATTTCTCGGTGCACAAATAAGAAATTTTCTCTTAGTTTTAAGAAACACAGTTTTTTTTACCAGATATACGATACTAAATTGAGGAATGATTAACGCAGGAATTCACATGTTACCGGATCGTTCCATTAGTCAGTCTGACTCTATTCTCTTGTTCCGTGGATTTGAAAGCATCTTTGCTAGGCTGCTGTGACAAGGAATTAAAAAGCTATTAAATTAGTACAGTTGAATGTTTTTGTTTACTAGACGTGGCAACATTGAGCTACTGTCTATTACATTAGCTCATCAGCAGCCAACAACAGAGCTACTGTCGTCTGCTGTTCGTATCGCTTCTCAGTAATTGGCCGCCGGTTGATCACAGACGACAGAGTTTTAGACTTATGGTTAGCTTAAAAGAAGTTCTCAATGCTTTTACTGTGTAATTATTTTTGTTTCACCTGTGATTTTACCTTGATAAAATGAGTCGAAAATTCCATTGATGGTTCTCTACACTGTGGGTGATTAAAACGTGATCTAATAATGACAGCTTATAATCAGAAGGCAATCAATCAGTTTAGCAATACACAGACAAAGACAGATACAAAAAAAAGATGGAACTATTTTCTCCTCGTTCCTATTTGCCATTCTAGAAGAAAACTTCCTGCTGCACTTAATTCGAAATGTTTCGTCAATCTTATTCCTGGAACTTGTTTTTCTTTCCAATTTTTTTCTTTAATTCTCTTTTTAATTTTTATACGTGTTGCCAGTAGCCAATCTACAATTTATCATGAAACGTTTCATGTAAGTCTTAAGATAAGTATTTTTCAAGTTGTATTTCCTTATTTGGGGTCTTCACTAGAGATAAAAATTATAACTGGTACTTGCTTATATATAAACTCTCTAGTATCATTTAATATACCCGGAATTTCGATTCAGTCTGTCTCCTTCATTTTAATTTTAATTATATAAATATATATATGCCATTTTTGTGTCTAGAATGCATATATACAGTTTATGGAATACATCATCATAATGTTCTGCCAAAGAAAAATGACTCTCAAAATAGCTATATTCCTTCTTGTCTTAGTACGATTTATTTATCTTAATATTTCCAAGAAACGTTTCATGTTCATCTCTATCTCCCTTAACCACACCTTCAGCTTCAGCTTTCATTATTCAATATCTGAATGTCCTAAGTCCAAACTAGTTTCCTTTCCTCCTTCTTTAATGATGCATTTAGTCTTTTCCCTATACACTTCTCACCATTTCCTAATTTCATTTCTTCAGTGTGTAGCTGATCTTGTTCATTCTTCTTCATGTCTCAATTTCGATGACTTCCAAGTACAGATTTCTTATAAACCTTCGATCTTCCTATTCAATACGTGGACCACCATGTAATTATATTAATATACAAAAATACGACAGAATAGTAATAATAAAACTGCGCTAAATCAAGCGTAAATTCGGACTAAATATTGGTGAATCATACTCTTAAATAAACTGTGATTTAGCAAACGACTAGCTGATTTGCCCGCCCGTTGGTGCGGGATGAATAAAATATGTTGGCAACAGTCATCGGGACTGTTACTAATCAGCTTTGTTAGGGGTGTGTTACCTAAGATAGCCGTTGTTAATGAATTGATAGTCACTTGGAGGTAGTCAACCCGTCGAACAACATTGTAGTGTGGGTTGCCGTGTGCCTTGCTTTAAAAATTTTCCATTATTTACTACCGCCATTGGAATTCAGTGAATAATTAGATTGAGTATTCATCAGTCTGTAACCTTTATGTTGTAACCATTGATTATTCTTTATTATTCTGTAACCTCTATGTTGTAACCATTGAGTATTTACCATTATTTTCAATGACCTAAGTTCTAACTCAGTTTTGAATAACGAAAAGGAAAAACATAATAAAGAAACTTGAAATGTACAAACACTCCAAAAGTTGTACTTCGTTACAAAGTAAATCAAATATGAGTTTCAAACATTTGGACACTTGAATGAATTTCTGTTTTGTATCTGATGGTCTTATATTCTGTTGCATTTGTCTACAGATTCAGCTGCATCGCCGGATAATTCTATGGAAAATTCGTGACTATCGCGACCTTCATACCATCTCTCTCTTTCTCTTTGTTTCTCCTTCCTTCCCCGCTTCTCTCTTTCTTTATGTCTACCCCTCTTCCTCTGTCAGTTTGGTTTCTTACCATTGCTCGATTTATACCATAACAAGTACCGTTTGATCTGATTTAGGTATCTGTAAGATCACATCCCAATGGCAGCCTCCCGAAAGGAGAAAAACATGCATTGTTGCCAGTGGTACTGATATTTTCTATCTTAAAGTGTAGTTTTTTTTTCTTCAGTTTAACGTTTTGTTATACAGTAAAGAGAGATGAATGGCTTATATTTTATAAACTCTGGTATTTTTTTAAAATGATTTATTATCGATTTTCCCTGAAAATATTTTGTGGTATGACCAGATCATAATTTAGTGTTTCTGTTCAATGTACCCGATAAAAGGTAGACCTATCTCGTTTTCCATTTGATATTGCTATAAGTTTCAAATAAATTTAATTTACTTCTGTTTCTTATAAGTATTTTTAGTTGTGAAAACAACCTACCGCTCCCCATATTATATTTTATGCTAAGCCTCATACACTTCCCAGCGTTGTATGATGAAAATTTCTTAGAGTGGTCTGATATTAAATCGTGATATTAGTAGGGGTTGTATGTTACATCTGAAGCCACTGCTAGAAAAATGGAACTCAAACTCACAGTTTAGTTAGACGTGTTCTACTTTTTTTTTCTTAAATGCTTTCATATGAATACAGAGAAGTTATATAAAGTTTATTCCTATTGTTTCCTCCTAGATCTCATGGTTAGGAAATATAATTCCTGATTTCAATAATATATTTTACCAATAACTAGTTTAGATATTTACGTTGGAACTTTTAAATTAGAGAAAAGTGATTGATGTTTAAGATGAAGAGTTACAAGCAAAGAGGAAGATTATCTTTAACTTGTTTTCGTTTAATAATTAATTCTGTATTGCAATATTATTGAGAAAAAAGGAAACAGAAACTAATTGAAAGTTTATTGACGAGATCAATAAAGATTATGGTCTGGGACGGGCTGCAATTTAACATGCCAGCTTTTTTTCACGTGTGTTCCCTGGTTCTGCTCCGGTCGAGGTTCGTTTATGAAATGTATGCAGGGCACATTTCAGAAAAGAAATATAAGTTTGATATCCATTTCAAGAGTTCTATCCGTGCTAACTTTTAATTTTCTTCTTGTTCATTATTGAAATCGCTTGATTATTGTTGTGAATATCCAAATTTGTAACAACGAAGCTCTTTCAATAATGAACATATGAGGAAATAAATAATCGGAATGGATAGAACTCTAGAAAGGGTAATGAACTTCTCTCTCTGAGAGTTTGAACTCTCTAAGCTTGAATTTGTAGAAGCAGCATTGAAATTTTTGTGCAACGATAAAAATACACTCTAGGCATACGGAGTTAGTGCTGCCATATATCTTTCGAGATCGTTGGTTTACACTAACCTCGAATAAAACTGTAGGTTCTGTGCTTTGAAGATCGTATAAAATGTTCGTTCAGCAGTGTAAATAAACATATAACTGTGAAAGGAAGCTTTTATCATATCATCACCCAATCTTTTCTTCTTGATAATTTTAACGACTTGACTTTCTTATATAAAAATCAATTGATTTCTTTCCATGAACGTAATATTAATTACGTACATTAAACTATACTATACAGAACTAGGCGAGTCGTAATAAAAATATATATTACGTTGAGTGAAAACTTAAAATTGCAATTCTGTGATACATGAATTAAAAAAAAATAGACCTACAAATCCAGATATCCGCAGTGTTTCCAGCCACAATGTTTTGTTTTACAAATTAAACAACGTTTTGACTCCCACTTTGAGTGAAGATACTACAATGCCCTGTTTCTTCAAATGTTCATGTGATGTTCTTTAGGATATTTTTAGGTGATTTTCTTTAGATTTTCTCAACTCTATGTAATGCCAAGAATTCCAAACAGCAACGATTTTTTTTTTCAGATAGACCTACATTTTATTTTCACATTCTTTGTTTTGGGTGTTACTGTGAAAAAGTAAAAACTGGGTGAACGCTCATTAATTTTGTTTTCACGAAACACCCACAAGAGCGCGCTGAATCGTCTGTTAAGTAAATCACTAGACCATGATGATCCTTTCTTTAACGTCGTAGCCTGGAGACTTATTGGCTATGGCCGTTAAAAGATGGAATTTAACTGTGGCTATCTACCCTTTCGTGAGGTATAGGACTCGAGGCGCATGAAACAAGAAGTTTAATGTTTTAAAGATTTCTTCCCTCTTTTTTTTTCTGGTTCCTTTCAGACATAACCACTCTTTAAGAGTCTCTGTTTCCTTTTATTTCTTTTGATCGTTTTAGGAAATAAAAAAACACACCCACTCTTATTATAGGTTTAAAACAAAACCTACTATGTTTCCATCAATTTCTTCAGTGTTGACCATTTTTAAGTAATGCCAACATTGATATTAACCGGCAAACGAAAAATCTCCACCTCTCTCTCTCTCACAAACACACACACACACACAATGTCGGTTTCTTGATGTGAAATTAGGGTGGAGGTGTTTGGCGTCTTCTTCAGCAGCCACGATATTTTTTCCTTTGGGACATTCTCCCCCTTAAAGATCAGTGTTGCCTACGTTGAAAGGTCAATTGAATTATTACAGTACCTCTCTGGTACAAATCTTGCAACGTCAATTTAACTCATTTCCCGACGTCATACAATGATGAAATTTTGCACAGCGACGAAAGTCGGGTGACAATATAACATTCCATTGTTACTTTCATATATTTCTATATTTGTATATATTTTAAAAACATATTTTAATATTTTGTTATTACAGACTTGTTTATCCTAAAATAAATACTAGCCTGCACCGCGGCTGGGTTTGGCTGGTTGCCGAGCACTTTAGGATTTGGACCACAAAATATTAACTGGAGAAAAAAGTATGAACACCGAAATAACCCGAAAAGAATAATAAATAAAATACATTAAAATAATGATTTAAAAAAATAAAAAAGGATTTTTAAATTAAGAAACACGCTTTTTTAAGCAATGAAAAATGGACTAAAATAGTAAAAAATAATAAATTTATGAATTGGAAAATAAAAGCATTTGTGCTCTTAGATATTATGATTTTATGATAAGGTAAGCAAGAGCACCCATGCTTTTATTTTCCGATTCATAAATTTATTTTTTTTTTTTACTTTTTTAGTCCATTTTCCTTTGCTTAAAAAGAGTGTGTGTGTGTTTTCTTAAAAAAATATCCTTCTTTAATTTATTTTTTGTATATCTTGTAATGGGTTGTCTATATGACGGTATATTCCTCTTGTTACCTTGGTAACTACGATCTTTTATGTCCAAACAGATGGGTTAGCGTCACAGAGAAAAGTTTTACATTAAAGAAAAATGAACAGTGTTTAGTGTGTGACAGAACGAGTATGAACAGTGAAGTGACTGTTTGATGTCCTTATGCAGTATCGAACACGAAACTTCAATAGTGAACGGCAAATTGAATTAGAATATCATTTTAATGTGGTTATGTGTATTCACCGTATGGAGAGTATTACAAAAAGTATGTGACGTTTTAGGTTGGAGAAAAGAGACATTCACTCAGTAGCATTCTTTCGAAGAGTTTTCATTTATCTTAAGGTCCTTCTTCGCATGAAATAGTGTGAATCTCTAATGCTAGATGGCAATGTAATCTACAAAATTAAAACATGAATGGAAGCCATAGTGTTCGTCATATAGACTAACGAATATTCGAAATTTTAAAAAAAACTCTACAAATAGCCTACAAAGGAAAAAGTACATACGAAATCCTTATATTCCCAATTATATATATATATTGTTGGTAGACCTCCATTGTTGGAAAAGGCAAATCATTCAAACATCAATAGGAAGCGTAATTTTGAACGTAGAGCTACAAAATTTCCCTAACTACATTGAATTCGAATTTATTTATGGCCTTTTGGCATCTTTGGCTCCGGCCAAGATGGGGAAGATATCAGCCAATGACTTACTTATGTACCATCCCGGCATTCGCCTGGTGAAATAGAGGGAGCACCTCTGTAAGGATGGTCAACCGCAGGGTTTGTACCCAATGCACTGAAGAAAAGGGTCGTGCCGTGACCAGGATTCGAACCCAGATCTCCCAATTGCCGATCATACCATTAGACTACCATGGTCAATTTCTGCACATATGGAGCATTGTTCTCGCCTCAGGAGAATCAGCTACTTCAACCACTCTGTGATAATTTACACTCTTTTATAAGGAAAATAAAAACACTAAAGGTAGCTTTAATATACCATTTTTCCGCTAAGCTTTCTTAATTTAAAAAACTATTGTAAGCGACACAACTTCACATTTTTTTCAAAAACACGTGTTTACAATCCGGTTAGTAAGTTACTTGCGAGAGTAAATTCTATCAACGTGATAGATTTTGGGGTTTGAATCTTGAACCTTCCCTCCCCTAAAAAAATACTCAAGAGCATACTCAAACTTGAAAATTGTTTCAGCTAGAAATCGATATAAACCCTCCAAAACTACTGAAACCGCTCCAATTTTGGATTTTTGTCCCCCAAACTGAAAATTCTGGCAGAATTTCTGGTGCGCATGGCTACCTTGCTCGACATTATTACTACAAGTTGAATCTAGAATAAAGTAAACACACTTTCTTGCATAGACTCTACTTAGCGACTACTGCTTTTGACATTCACATCGATCAGTTTATTATAATAGAATCTGGGCTTTATTCCAGATTAGAGAATACAGACTACTGTATAATTCTTTGGACTACTTATCAGGTCCAATTCCATTAATTTTTGTTCTTTCCTTCCTTCTTTCCTTTTTGAGTTTTCGCTTACGATTCCTTATAATAGAGGTTCGATTATGTTGTATAAGTTTAGATAATAGTAAAACTTTCAAGAAGTAATTAACTAAGTAATTGAAACAAAGATTAGACATTAATTAGCTAATTTTCTTCCGAAAAGTTGCCTCATGCGCTACGTCATTGAAGCTTTCCAAGAGTATTAGAATCTAAGGATAAGCCAAAGTTAGAAAGAAAATGAGTCCCAACATCATAATGTCAGCCCGCCATCTTGGTATGAACAATCAAAATTCAGGACAGTGATCAACACTTAAATTAAAAGTGATCATCAGAATTGCTAATCAATGCATGCGTTTCTATTATTTCTCATTTGGAACGTTATCGATCAGTGACGTCACTGATCAACGTTCATCTTTTGTGAGACAACTTTCACTTTAACTTCTTTACCATGATCCTAAATTCTGGCTATGCATACTAAGATGGCTAATTGGCTACTGACGTTGTGACATTTGGATTCAGGTTTCTTAATTTTCGTCTATTTTTCAGTCCTAATATTCATGAAAAGCTTCAATGACGTAACGCGTGAGGAAACTTGTTCTATGCAAGAGAAGTAAGTTATACAGTATAAGAAAAAGATGAATATCTCTAATACCAGTAATTTGTACCTAAATATTCCTGAAAGTAAACAAACCGTGTTTACTACACCGAAAAAAACTACACAGAGAAAATAATTTTTAAAAAAAACTTTTTAAAGATATACTTTTCTTAAACAAGTCGTACTAAAAACTAAAAATATAACTTTGCTTATGCATGACTAAAAAGAAAAGTGTTTCATTGTTATATCCATAACAACAATGAAACGATTTTAACAAT
>JAGDQP010027204.1:0-25221 GCA_022664845.1 Lepisma saccharinum
TGTTCGGACCAGTGTGAGCCAAGTGTTTTAGAAAAGATGCAGCTTGGTGTTAGGATTAACCGTCGGATATCAGTTTCAACAGCTTTATCCACAGCTGACCGCAATTCACATAATTTAACCGTTGTAACCTGTCATTGTTATATTCAATAATGGGCGGTTGGTTAACTGAAGTCTTCAGGTGTTCTATTAATGAGCTCGGTATTAACTAGTAATTCATCCGAAGGAGTCAAACACAAAACTCTGTTTCAAGACTTCCAGTAGCATATCCAGTGCGTCCCAATTTTGCTTGACTTGTCCAACTTCGAAAGGCAAAACTTATGAGTCTTTGGTCTTGCAAGATGTACGTTGTCAGACATGAAAACTCCACGGAAGTGTTTGACACTCAATATCATGACTGGACGCTCCAAGTCATAGTGATCGTTGCAATTTCTGCTGCTTCCGGTGGCTTTTTCTTGCCGGACCGCTTTTTTAAAAAGACAAAGCCTTTTCGAGACTTACTCTTCATGTCTAAGTTACGACGTTTCTGCTCGGCCAGCTCTGCTTTATTTTTGTTAGCATCGATTACAGCTTTGGCTATAGCAGCTGATCCATGAGCAAGACTACCAACCGCATCTAAAACAGCGAGAATTGTGGGTATGGTAAATATGAAGCCTCCCACCTCACGAGATTTAAGTTTCCTCATTTGTGAAACACTTAAAATGGGTGACATGTTATGGTTTTTTCATACATCTTTGCTTTGCAAGCTGAGATTGGTCAAAATGTCATCAATTTTCGTGGTACCACATACTTTCTGAGATGGAATTTGAGACGCAATTACCTTCGTCTTCATGATTGAATCCGGGATAATTTATTATGGTTTCACACACCGCATCCGAGCTTCCGCTTGCTATTCTTAGCTATGGTTACACCCAGAGCAGCTAATCTCTCCTAAGTCCGATTCCTTACTGACAACTCGATCGAAAGCTCTAATCTCTAGCTCCCTATCAGCAGCATGCCTGGATTCCAAGACGTAAGATTCTGTACGTAATGTGTTCGCGACATGCTTAGTCAAGCAGGGTAATTCGATTATCACCTCTAGCCAGGCGTTCGTAAAGATGTGTCTAAGGTCCACAAAATTTATATCCACCAGGCAAGTGAAGCGCGAATGGGAGGTTGCTTATAATGTCGTCACTAAGCCTTTGCTTTCATGCCAGAATTTTGGAGGAAGGGTATGCATACTTTTTATGAGGTAGTCTATGCCTTTCGGATTCGAAACCACGATCTCTGTTAGCCGAGAAATTATCATATCAATAACATCCACCTTCTCGTTGTAATAATTTTTTTTCTTCCTGTTTCTTGCTCAGCTGTAAGTAACAATCGGTCCACCAACGTACGTATTCCGACGGAAGATATGTATATATTTTTATGACTGATTCTTCATACAGGCCTCTAACTTCTGTTGCTCTATTTCGAAAAAGACAGGCTTGATGAGAATCTTGTATTTCTCACCGCAGCTGGACTTCACTCTGTTTTGTCTCGGGTCATTGTTCTGGTATAGAGCGTTACTTATTTTCAGGACTATTCCACATGTACCATAATTGTGAGTGTTATACAACAGAGTTTCGAGTGAGCAGTTTCCACAAGCCTTCTGTTCCCTTGAACTTCTCATATACCCCACTTTTGCCTATGCGATTATCGTTATGCAAGATAATGTCGTCTATTATAAAGATCATATCAATTATCTTGAAGTGTGGGACACTATGAATATCCATGGAATACAACCCAAATACTTCATTTTTCAGTTCTGTTACTGCTCAGGTAACGAGTAGCAAACGATACAAGCTTAACATGCCCCTCGCCACTACTACTACTGCCATCTTGTTCTGGTGTTTGTGGTGCTCCAGTCATTTTAGCTGGTGATGGCTTTTTCGAAGAGGGAAAAAGCTCTTTCTTGAATGATGCTTTAGACTGTGTCGGTCGGTAGATTAGAATGTTTTGGGCGACCACCGGAATAAGATCAGTAATCAGGTTTCGGTTCTCATCTGTGACACCTTTTATTTGCTGCCCTAAGCTACTGATTGCATCGGTCAAATGTTTACCAGCTCTCTTCTGCTTCTCGTAATACACCCTCTTCAATTCATTTACCCCCTTAAATCGCTTCGCGAGGCATTGCTCGAAATTTATGTTCTTTTCGGTCCCCTCAGCGAGACTTCGCTTGAACACATCATTACCATATTTATTATAATACCACAATGAGAACGTGGTCAATCGCATTGCGGTACTTGCCTTTGGTTGGTTTTCGTGTCATGTCAATCCGTAAAGCTCTGATCAGCAGGTCGAACTGATCTCCTTGAATTTAGAAAAGTGGATGTCTCCTACTGCATACTTGTCATACACATGTCATACATATTGTGTTGGCGGAATAAACCCAGGAATTGTCTTTAATGAGCTCCTTTGGAACCTTGCTGAGATTCTGGACTTTTTATGCCTAATTCTGATTCTAATATCACACCGTATTCAATCTTTCTAGAATGTAGTCATCGATAATGGCATCGGAGCCTGGTAGACATTAATCTAATGAAGGACTGATGGTGAGAATGTAGCAATTTCTTCCCCAGAGCCTTTTATAGCTTCTTGAAATTGTTTGTATTTGGGCTGTTCCAAACTCTTGGAGAACACATATAGATGATGGATGATCTATCCAGTCAAGTCAGCCTGGAGCCAAGCAAAAATTGTTAATCACAAGTGTAGTATTCCCTGAGCCCGAGGAGCTTGTAATAAGACATCGAATATCGATGAGAACCAAGTATCCTTTACACCTCAAAGCTTTCAAGCTCTCATCTTGTAGGAGACGTTGGTTTACAGTAAACATTGTTCTTATTGTATTATGGACATCAGGTCAACCACGAAAAATGATTTGACGGCAGACTAAGCAACTTCACATATGTCTGGTCATGTTTCCTGCACACGATCTTCTCAATCAAGTATGTGTCGGTAAATGTGGTATTCATTAGTTCCAGCTCTTAGTAGCATGCCTCAACAACCTCATTGCTTGAATCCTTTAGATGGTAGGTTAGAGGATTTGTGGGGAAGACTCTGGTACCCGAGCTCCGAGTGAAACAACTATCAAACCCTTTTTTCAACTTACCGAGGCGTACGTAGTCGTTTACTTTGATCTTCATTGTCTTCCTCCTCGAGGCGGCAGAGTACTTCGGCAAGTAGACTTCAGATAACAGCTCCGCCTCATTCTGCTTTTTATGGCACCAATCGGTTTCAATTTGACGGTGGAGTGCTTTGTATTGTTGTACTTGGTTACCAGACCTGGCAGAATACCAAGCCAATTGTAATGGCCTTGCAGCGTAAATTCTCTCCACATCAAGTTACGGATAGTACTATTCCCCTTTCGACTAAAGAGGTTTGGACGTTGCTGTGTGTGGAGTAAGGTTTGATATTGTTCTGTTTTATCAGCCTAACAAAGTCTGAATTATAAAATTCGCGACCACGATCTGCAAGAATTTCGGAACTTGAAAGGCGTTCTTGAAAATACTTGCGAAGGAGTGAGTAATGTTTTTCTTAGTCTTATTTTTCTTTTTTATCGGGTCTGCTCGTGCAAACTTGCTAAAAGTGCCGATGTCAGTTAACTAAAATTTGAAGCCAGTATTGAGCTTTGCCAAGCCTTTCAATTTGCCGCTTCCATTTCTACGAGGTCAGCTTGCCCGAAATAATGAATACTTTTAGCTACAACCGGTATGCGAGGATAATATCTTCTCACTGGCTTATGTAACTTGTCCACGATTTTCTAAAGAACTAAGGATGTCATATTGCTACGTGAGTCTTGCTGGTTAAGATATTGCATCAGTGTAGATGCCAGTTGTAGTTTATTACAAATCAGTAGATAGAATGAACAAAATCTCACAAAGTTGATGTCAGTCAGGTCCAAAAGTCTTCTACAGCATTTTGGTGTCACAACAACACGTTTTTGCTTGGCAACGTCACGCTAGTGGTTGTTTGCTATCGATTCTAGCCCTCAGCACTATTTTAATCGTACTGCAGAGGCGTGATGAAATTGTGATTGGGTGCCCAGCTGGTATGGGGTGGCTTATAATTATACGATAGTCTGACTCGACCAGAAACTACTGTTCATCAATTTCGGGATTTTCCCTCAAATTCTGAAACGTCTCTTACTTCCTCATGCCAACCTAGTTTTATACAGGGTCCATCCGGAAAGTAGTCGGACTGAAGCTTTCCCGCCACAACGGGGTGAAGAAGGGGGATCTTACTGCGCTGGTTGGGTGTGGTGGGTCTTAGCTACCACCGCACCAGTCGCCAGTCGTCTACAAGCCTTCCTGGATTGTAGATCGAGTTGAAGGTCATGGCGCCGTGTCACGCTCCACAATAAATCGTTTGTTAGAGCATCGGTACGCGGTGAAGGTTTGCGTCAAACTGGGTAAAACTGCGAGTGAGACCCATGGCATGATCAAGACTGCGTATGGGAGTGATGCCATCGGTCGATCAAGTGTTTTTGCGTGGCACAAATTGTTTCGGGAGGGTCGAAAATGAAATCGATGTTGATGTTTTTTGACTGCAAAGGAATGGTTCACAGAGAGTTTGTACCGCCTGGTCAGACTGTGAATGCTACATTTTACGTGGGAGTACTTGCAAGACTCAGAAAACGAGTCGTCCGCGTCCGTGCAGCAATCGCAGACTCATGAAAGCTCCATCACGACAATGCACCTTTGCAGTCATGGACTTCCTGACCCCAGCTTCCCCACCCACCCTACAGCCCAGGTCTCGCTCCCCCAGACTTTTTCCTCTTCCCCGACTGATCATGAAAGGACGGCACCACGACTCGGTCCAGGCCATTCAAGAGGCCGTAGCGAGGGAGCTGAAGAGCATTCCAGTTTCTGCGTTCCAGGGAGCCTTCAGTTATTGGCATAGTCGCTGGCAACGCTGTGTTGATGCAGAAGGGGAAAGTTTGAAAACTATTAAGTCGATGTGTCAAAATTGCCAATAAATGGGTTTACGAAACTTCAGTCCGACTACTTTCCGGACGGACCCTGTATGCCTCTGTACTTCTCCTTGTCTTTCGAGTAGGTGTCTATGATTCTAAATACGCCATGTTTCTTCCGAAGGAAAGTCAGTCCAGTGATAACGAGCTAGCCTGCAAGGTAGAAATAAAATAATAATAATAATTTTAAAACATTCTTTTCTTAAACAATTCGTACTAAATAGTAAGAAAAATGTTTATGCATGGCTAAAAGGAAAAGCATGAGGTGCGCTCTCATATACTGTCACTTCATAAATTCTTCAGTTGGCGCGCCCCATGTGTTTCTTTTTAGTCATGCATAAACATTTTATTTTTACTTTTTATTACGAATTTTTTCAGAAAAGTGTGTTTTAAAAAGATTTTTTATTATTTTTTTTTTCGAATTATTTCGGTGTTCGGATACTTTTTCTCAACTAATGTTTTGTGACCAAAATCCTAAAGTGTTCTGCAATTTAAGGCTAGTACTTATTTTATGATAAAGAAGATTTGGTCGATATTTGGTCAAATTTGGCTGAGAAAGCAGTTTGAAACATCGATAGATTTACTTTGAGTCAAGACGAAAGCACATGACATCAAAACATCCCCCTCCTACATTCTATTATGTTAGTCGCCTCCTAAGACGTACTGGGCAAACAAGTGTGATGTGCGAATTACTAAATACATCAACGGCGATAATGTACAGATGAACAGCTGAACACTGACCATTGGAAGAACAAATTAAAATGTTACTCTCCTTCGTCTTCTTGCCATAGTGCTGTTACCGCTCATAAAATTCATTTTATCTTATCCTTCTTCTTCTACTCCGTGGACTATAATGATCTGGATTGTTACTAAAAAGAAGCTCATTCGATTATTAACTAAACGATATATGGATGTTGTCTGTGTTACAATTGGTGCATAAGCTAATTTTTTTCTAAATGAAATAATTTAATTTCGAATAAGAACGTCCCATTACAAAAGGCTTATATTTTGAAAGGCTCCTCGGTGAAATATTAATACATGAAGTTAAAACATTTATGCAACTATATCAATAGTCATCTCGCAGCGTTTTAGTCCTCTTAAAAGCCTGAAAAAATCGACACACCCTAATGTATATGGTTCTATTGTAACATTGAAGTGGAGCGTTGAAACAAAAACTGTATTCAAACACAGTTGCAGTTGATTAGAGTAGATAAAATTTTATTAGAATTTTTAAATTATATTTATTACATTCGCAACTCTACATTTGATTTGGATCACACCAACATGTTTACAGTTTGATGTCACGCCGTTTCTTAAACTCATTCTTCTAGCTGATTTTGTATATTCAGTTTTAGATAAATATACTTCACACTCCTCGCATATATACAGTTGCGAATATAATCATTTTAAGTTGAATTTCCTCCTAACGAAATTGTGAGGAAAGCAAATCAAAATCTAAACTCAGCGAAAATCCTAGTAGCAATATTGGTTGGACCAACTACAGGTTGTGGTTTCCATTAAGTGCTGTATCTTCAACAGGAATCCAACATTGGGCCACTTCTGATTACATTTGGTAAAATTGCTAATATTTAGTAACACGAAATTCTGTTAGGCCAACGATGTGAGGACGACAAGTGGATTTATTGGAATTTCAAATAATTTTGTTTCAAAATTAATCATAAAGAACGAACTAGTGGATTTAGTTTTTTTTTTCTATAATTTATCATAAAGAACTAATTTTATAAAACCAACAATCAAGACACCGAACTAACATTTGAAATAACATATTTTACAAAACTTACCGTACTGAGTAGTGAGTAAACGAATACACTTTCAAATACTTCTCGTGGTTCAGTGGTAAAGCGTGGTTCAGTTAGTAAACCGGGCGATCTCAGTTCTCACCCTACCCATGTCTATTTTTTATTACAAGAGCATGAATATTTCTCGTTGACACTTACGAATAAATGCTCGTTTTTATCTCTTTTGCACTTTCACAATTTTGACGTTCATTAAACTTCGAGTTTTGTTGAACCAATGTTCGGGATCCGCTGGTTAGACGGAAGGAAAGAAAAGTGTCCAAATGCACGATTCCACAACATTGCAGTACCACCGTGGTTGAACCGCCTGGTCAACTATCAGCCATCGTTGTGTAGTGTGTTAAATATGGGTCTTAATATTTTGTGATTTTTATTCATGAGTTTATGGATTTTGTAGCCAGCGCCTCATCTCTTGTTTTCTTCGAGAGTTACTCTGTCGATCGATGACTGATCGCTGTCATACGACATCATTGCGGAGAGATTAGTACTCGGTGGGCAATACTTCGTTGTTCCAATGCACCAAGTTTTATATATTATATAATAAGTGTTCATTTATATGTCTTGAGAAACAGAGTGTCTGGATAAAGAAGGTATTTTCTTTGCTTTAAGTGATACATAGAGGCATATCAAATTCAAGTCAATAGTTTGTGATAAATATGTTTAGTTAAATGGAGGCCTCTTGCTTCGTTTGTTAAATGTAATTGTGATTATTTGTTTGCTTGAAAGGAAGGCTACAAAATCCGGTAAGTGTTTCTTGCGTATGCCAAGTAGAAGGCCCAGCTTTGTACGCACGATATAACACGATTGGAAAGTAAATACTGTGGAGTTCCATCTGACGCAAGGCAAGCAACTTGCTTGTGTTTTCATATTTCGTGTTTTCATACTCGTTATTTTGGGTGCGATTACGGCATATATAAGGAAAGCGAATTTATTTGTTTTTACTGAAATTTAGTTGTTCGTTCATATTGGAAGAACATCTTATAATTTTGAGAATATCACTAACGAATTTGGACGCATAACTTGCCTTGCTATAAGTAGCCCACAAAACGGCTCCCTTCGTTTGTCCTTGTATGCGCGAAAAAAGGAGGTAATCATTATAGATTCATTTTGGCTTAACAGACATTTTGTGAATCTTTCAAAATTAAGTTTTGGGATCTCTGTCTTTCATTTTTCGTTCGGGGGAGGAGAGAAGAGTAAGTCATAGTTACTGCACAGTTGGTCCAACCTTTATTGTTGGTTAGGAATCCTTTTATTCACAAGGAGTTAAACTAACGTCTATTGGAATAACACTTCAACCATTTTTAGAACACATGCTCATTTTTTTACAAATATTCTTCAAACAGAATCACTTTTATTTAAAACATTTAAGGCTGAAACAAACCACCCTAATATTCAAACTTGTAGTTAATATATTTATATACTACTAACTAGTAACTAGGCCAAGCAATTACATTAAATAAAGACATTTATAAATATATTAATTGTCTAACTTCATTGCTACTTTTAGAAGTTTGTTCTTGATTCTTGTGTTGGTTTTAGAGCTATTTGTAGTCACCATCAATTAAAAATACTACTTATGTCCTTCGAAGTTTGATAACATTTAGATTAATCGGCAAATTTAACAATTTTGCATAGAACATAATATGGAAACTTAAGGAAACAATACAAACGAAAGTTATTCTCATTGCAAAAAAGGAGCAAATAGAATAATGAAGCATGAACATTTTATCATGTGAACTCGTTCTCTTTTCGTGGAGTTTAAAATGAAAACACGAGTGGCGCTTTATTTATATACAGTAAATACATAATATAGTTATATATACAGTAATTATTTCCTAATGTAAAAATGCTCAACAACGATATAACTACAATATCATATTTACTAACGATTTTGACACATTCTATATATATTAACAAGGGAATTAACAAATAATCAGCTAGCAATAACAAGCCAATGCCTAGCCTATAGATAATAAAGTTCTACATATAATCTTAGTATTTGGAGCTTCGTACCATCAAATCAACAAACAGCAATTACTCATAGAACATTCAGAAAAGAAGTTAACAACTACTTTGCATTTAACTTGGTATGGAAACTTGAACAAACAATATAAATGAAAGCTATTCTCATTGCAAAAAGTGAGCAAGTAGAATAATGAAACGTGCACATTTTCTCTAGTGAACTCACTCTCTATTCCAGGGGTTGAGAATGCTAAGAGAACTAATAGAAGTTTAAATACAGTAATTACATGTAAAATAGTTATAGACACAGCAACTGTTGCCTAGTGTAAACATACTCTATAATGATGTAAACATAATATCATACTGAGTGACAACTTTGTCACACTTTATATATAATAACAGGAGTATTAACAAACAACCAGTTAGCAATAGAACATGCTTCTTTGAATCCCCGTCAAATATAAAACTGCTAACAACTAGAGAAAATACAATCAAAATTTCTTGAATTTCTAACTTATAAAGTGCTTTGGATCTATCCTACTTACGAATATAATCATCAAAAAGTTTAATTTCCATAAGTTAGAATTTATGGTTTGTTATTTCTTACTACAATAGTTCAAAACGACTTAGATTTCACAGACTTAATATTACTGTTTCAGTTTTGTGTCCTGTCATTATGAACTAGCGAAGACAACACAGGTTTCTTACACTGCAATAAGGCAAGAACAAATATAATGATGAAGTCACCAATTTTGAAAATATGCACTGCCTACAATGAAGTGTGTAGAACTTGCATTGATTTGGATATATGAGATATGTCTTCCAAAGCATTTAGAGATATTGTAATAAAAATGTCTGTTAATGAGCATAGTAAATATCAGCACATTAATTGGGTAAATAAGACCTGTTGTATTGACAATAAATAAGTAAATAAAATAACCAGACAATGTCTTAGTTATTGAAAGTAAAGTCCCCAAAATAATATTATTAGTACTTGGAATTCCTTACCATCAAATCAAAGAACATCAATTGCTTATATAACATTCAGAAAAGAAGTTAACAACCATTTTGCATTGAACGTGGTATGGAATTTAAACGAAAGTTATTCTCATTCCAAAAGGGAGCGAATAGAATAATGAAACTTGCACATTTTACCGTGCGAACTCGTCCTCTCTTCGTGGAGTTTAAAATTCAAACACTAGTGGAACTTTATTTATATACAGTAACTATCTAATATAGTTGTATGCAATAAGTACGAGTATTTACTAATGTAAAAATACTCAATAACGATGTAACTATATTGTATTGTACCTTTTACACACTTTACATATAATAACAAGAACCTTAACAAACAAGCAGTTAGCAATAACCAGACGCGCTTAAGCTATATGTAAATTATAAAAAGTCGCAATATAATATTACTAATACTTGGAACTCTTTACCATCAAATATACGTACAGCAATTGCTTATGGAACATTCAGAAGAGAAGTAAACAATATTCTAGCTGGGAATCAAACTGAATTGTAGTATATTTTATGAAGTATATTGCCATGCAATATCTCCTAGATATTTCGTTGATATGATTATAATCGTTTATCCAATTGATTTTGTAGTTTTAGTTTATAACCGTTCATAATACACATTGTTATAATAATTGTATTCCTTACACCATGTTGGTAAGAAATGAATAATTATTGAGACGAGGAACCATAACCAACATAGCACATCATATTCCAGGAATATTCCTCTTTAACTTCCGATGTTCCAGACATATTGCTGGACTATTGGCAATATACCTAGAAAATTCTTGGGGGAATATTCTATTTGCCACCATTGCCAGAATATTCCTTACATATTCCCAAGGAATTAAAACTATCTAGGAAGAAAAATATTGTCATTCTTCTTGTATGTGCCTAAAGCAACACATTTTTATGCTTCCATACGTATTTAACGGATATTCTAGGATGTAGGGAGAATATAGAATTGATCCATATTTTCGTAAAGAGCAGGTAAGCTAGATCCTTAGAATGGTCCAGCGATATATCATGCCACGACATCTTTTGTTTCTTAAAGTAATATTTGTTGAAAACGTAAAAAAAAAGACATTTATGATGATATTTTTGTGGAGTTCCATGGAAATGATATTTTCCATATGTTAATGTGACTATAATGTGATTAGATTGGTTTCACGAACAACTGAGAAGATACTGATGCTGTTTTAAATAGTTGCACATATTAGTGCTATATTTGAGTAATAAGCTGGATGTGCAAAGTGTGTTTTCTGGTTACTGGACTTTTCAATGACAGTTTTGGCTACATGAACTTACATGTTTGTCAATGTTAACTGAGTCACTCAGTCTTCCGGTTTCTAGGGAGAAGGGTTGGATGTTATGATTTGACGTCCTGTCTTATGACGTCATATGGTTGAATTTTTACTTCAGTTGAAGCTACCTGATTGTTGTCGTTCATGTCTTTTCTTTTTCAGATATTATAGTTGCTTTTCTGTTTTTTCAGTTTAAAAAAGAACTGATGACATTATTGCTGAAGAAGAGATTATTGTTACGTACTGGGATTAGCAACTAAGATACTAATTCATGGAATTATAGGATGTTGCTGAGTTATAGATGAGAAAACGGGATTTACCTCTATGGAAAGTGGAATACGTATGGTAAGTGTTATATATAATTATATATTGTTTAATTTGTGCTTGTACAATTGAAGATATGGGCCAGTGGATGAATTTACCAATATATGAGGATTCTCGAAGATGATACCTTCGGTCCTATCGATATCTATATCACAGTAAAGTATTTTGATGTTCCAATCTAATTGTTTTTATTCCAATCATTAGTTGGAATTTATTCCAATTCCAACGTATTTATTCGTTCCAATCCAATCGTACAGCTATATTTTGTAATGTACAATATTTCTTATTATTGCACTAGCTTTAATTGGATTGAGAGCAATTTTGGCAATATATATTCATTCATTTATTATATGATTACGCATTACATTAAAAAGGACCCAGTTAAGCCAATTTTTTTTAGTAGGAGTGAAAATGTACTTCCCTGAAAGGGCGAGCACTATAATTGTGCGAATTGTCTAATATTGCAACTAGGGGCATTGTCTTGTTACAACATTATCTCATTCGAATCTCCACTACAGTGCTTGCTCTCGCAGAGAAATGCATACGTTTTCTGAAAACTCTCCCTCCTCTGAACGTATGCATTTTGACAATTAGCTCTTCATATATCGTATGAAAATATCGAGATGTTATTGTGTTTGACTGCGATTTTTCACTTATTTCTAGTTTCAATGAATTGGGATATACATAGACGAAATTAAGTTGTTTGTTCTTACGTGCAAGAATAAAAGTCTCTCGGGATCCTCGAAGAAACTTTTGCTATGTTATATTGAGTTTATCTAGCGTTTCGCCTTTGCTCATATTAGTATCTTTTAAAACATGTGTAGTTTTGGACTTTGAAAACATTCTTTTTGTATGGAAATATCTGCCTAAAAGATATACATGCAACTTTCCTTTTCAGAAATTCATTCAGATTCTTCACCCAGGCTACTGAATAGTGTCACTCTGTCGCAAAAGTTTTGCGCATACCAGCCAAGGTCTTACGAGTAAGAAATAAATAATCTCCACTACACTGAGTAAACTTGCTCCAACAAATAACGAAAGGACGCCACTGATGGACACTGGAAGAAAGAATATACAGCATGTGTTACAAATGTTACTGAATAAGGAGACAATTAACTTCAAAATACTCTAGTTTAGAAAAGATTCTAGTTCAAAATGCAGTTAAATGTAAATAAAATATTAGCATTGTAAATTATATAAATAAATTAAAGAACGGTGCGCAATATATTACACTTAAATATCGATTAGTGTAGGAGATTTAGGATAATAGCTGAAAATTGTGCATTGGAGTTAAAGTTCATTAAAAAAACACATTAGTTTAATTTTGAATTTTTTTTACTGTTTCCATGAACAGTTCCGATTTCCTTACTATTCTTATTAGTTTTCTTCCACTCTTCCATCGAGATTGTACAATATCTAGAAATTCTGATATATTTGCTGTTAAATATTTTCGGTTTCAAACATAATTAAGGAATTAGTAGTTTCCCATGTAGTCTGTATACAGAACTGAACGTAGCATTTTCTGTAATAAATCGAATACTTAAGATCAAAATTAGAACAAATATTATTTACTGGAAAAATGAAATGTGATATATTTTCTGACATTTCAGAATACCATATATGTTCTGAAGTAGTTTTTATAGTATTCATTTATAATCTAGCTCTAGATTAGGAACTTAGTCACCCTCAACGGAAATTCATTCACTTCAGCGAACATTCCAGGTAAAGTATAAATTTATATGTGATACAGTTCCATGTTCAACTTGCAATATCAAACATAATTTTTACAATTCTAAGATTCCATAAATTCTATATTGGAACTACATCCGATGTGCTTGCAGACCATCCAAGTCTTGCTATGTAAATATCTCTAAATCAGTTACTGACTCTATGCACTTAGTTTCATTTTAAATTGCATTATCTACTGTCTTAGAAAATTACGAATTCCACATCTTTTCGTAGGTTTGGTAACTTCTCCAACTTCATTGCTAAGTTTCTGAGAGTATTTTTGTGAATTCACAGGAAAACAACATATTTAAATGCTTCCAACACTGGCTCTGACTTGACAGTCATGCGAGTCTGGCTGGGAAAATATTACATTTTCTTCATGGGAGAACTGATTCATTTACTGGCGAAAAATGTTTGAAAGCATAGAAACTGGAAAAGTAATAAAAGGATCTATCACTGATAGAAATGACTTGAAAACGTACATAGTATTAATTTATTTATTGCAGTTAGCACGGATTTAACAAACGGCATTTTGCACCGTTCTTGCAATAAAGTGAATATAACAACATACCAAGAAACAATAATAACAACAAGGCACGAACTGGATCCAGGCTAAGGTACCGGGCATTGAACCAGCGGTGGCGGCATCACGATGCGGTTCGACCCGGGAAAGGACTCCGGCGGAAATTGAACCCGTGACCACGCGCACAGAAAGCGAGCACGCTTATCTCTCGGACACCCCAGAACCCTTATCATACCCCTATTCATTTACTACTGGATCAAGATCACGATTCAATATGACCTGACTTCTCAAACTCCCCAAGCGGTTCTTTATTAGCTTTAATGTATTTGAAAAAGGGTCATTCACAAAAAAGTTGCGTTACTGGCAAGGTCAATGCATATTTGTGCGCTTTGCTCAAACCATCGTAGCAAGATGAAGAGAGTTGTTAATCTTGGATAACGTGAAAAATCGATACCATGTAGTTTTTTTAAAAAATTCGAAGAGCTGGATTACATTCTTCAGGTATTATTTGGACCGCTTCATTAACATCGCCCTCCACCGCCTCAGTATGACCAAACAAATAAATATTGGCGATATCTTCTTGTAAGTTCTGTTGTATGCATTCCCACTGTCCTGACGAATATTTTAGATGCTTCTTCAAAATATTCATATTAGTGTAGAATAAATTTCGCACACTGTAAAAAAAGCAGTTTGTTAAAATTCAGAAAAAGTTCTTATCTGCGCACCGAGGAATGTTTCTTTTCAGAAATGAAATATCAGCGTTCTCATTTCTTTGAAAATGAGAACATATCGGTTTGTAAATAAGATTGCTGATTTATTTATTAGAAAATTGTTTCTCAGTGCACAAAAAAGACCTATTTTTTCAATTTTAAGAAACTACTTTTTGCTGTGCATATTCGTTCCAAGACAGTGGATGGAATTCTAACAACTATCTGATTATAATTTATTGGATCAAAACAATACATGTCAGCGTACAGTTTCTCATGGTGCGAGAACAGATTATAGTTACAGCTGTATCCAGTGACGATGTAGACGACGGCGTCTCGATGGTGCACACATCGTCAGGTTGCTTTTTCCTTTTCCTAATACAGTGACATGGCAATGGCAACTCGGACTGGATCACTACATTACAATCGAAAGATTGTTCGAAATCTTTTGTTCGTAATTAAATACATTTCTGGGTGCTTTAACAACTTGCTCAAAGTTCCTCTGAGCTTGTTTCACCCAAGTAATTGTGTTATCCACCATTTGCCATGCCTTTGTGTAGTCCATCGTTGAATTCTGGAGATAAACGAACAGGTGCTTTATTTGAAAGATCCGCATGTAAAATCAATCGGGTCAGTTTCACAATTCATGAAGTAATGGAGAAGATTTATTTGCTTCAAGATTAGTTTTAATGATGAATCCTGTTCATTCTGATATACCATGCAATGCCACCACCACTTCAATTCAGACACACTTAGAAATGGTTGCTACTTTCTGCTGAAACTTTCGAACTACTTTTTTTTTGTGGTGCCATGTTAGGGCAATGTTCTGAATAAAGGATGGTACCTAGTTTTCAAAATTTCCGCAAAAATTACGGTGTTGGCAGTTTCTTTGTTCAGCCATCTTTGTATCTGTATGGTTCCGATAAATGTAATATATGGCACTTCAAAAATATACAAATTGGGTACATGTGGATAATTGAGTTTGTGGACAAAATAATGCAAATATTTATGAGAAGATCTGGCTGTTCCTTGAAGCTGCAGTGGTGCACATTAGACAAAATGATCGTTTGATACTTGTTTTGTTTTCTGAGAATGAAGATAGTTCATTCCTTTGTTTTCTTCTAGTTGTTAGAAAAACAACTATGCTCTGTTATATTTTACGATGTCATTTTAAGGAAAAACGTTCCAAAGTAGCAGAGATCGCTTTATGTTATAGTTTTATTTGTACGATGATCTTTCACAAGAGTATATGATATGTGTGGAAAGAGATCTCTGGCATTAACTACAGAATGTTCGGTGGTGGTTTGAATGAATCATTTACAAATGTTAGCATACGAAGACTTTTGTGGGTGTGTTCTCCTGTGTTATGATATCAATAAAATCCATTTGGTCTATTAAGAGTAGAAATATCTATATTCAACACGAGTTTATTGTCTAGTTTTTTTTATTACGATTGATCTTGTATGCAACACATCAGGAAAAACATATACAGCGTTGTTTGGAATTTGGCAACATGATCAGTTTTGTGACAGGGGTTTAATCTCGAAACTAGAATGAAACATGGAGCTTCATAATAAAATATACGTCCTTGAATTTAACAACCCCGTTAATCCGATCCAAGAAAATTGACGATGTCAATCGTTTGATAATCGCTTGTTCATGTTTGATAAGCCTTACGTTTGATCAATAACCGTAGCTGAGAAATAAAATTAAACATTGTAGGGGGCTAACTTCAACTAGCCCCCACAAGCTATAAAATTAAATAAATGATGCTAATCCTTTGATCATGGTTTGATCAGATTTGATCAACTTTAATTTTCGTTTGATCTATTACAATACCTAAGAAATAAAACAAAACATACTAGCGGTCTAAGTTCCTCGTCTCTCTTAAGTTGATAGTATTCAATAAATGGCTGCTATCGTTTGATCATCGTTTCATCAGATATGATCAACCTTAATTATCGTTTATCAATTACAGTTTTCGAAAAATTGAATGAAACGTGGCAGTCTTAACAACCAGAAGCCGCCTCTGAAGCTGATCAAACAGAACCCCCAGTAGCACACATACGTTGAAAATATGTGGATTAAACATTACATAAATACGTTAGTACAGAAACATTATTTCAGTGTTGTAAATGTAGCGAAATGTCCGCGTGTTCAACCGTTTATTCGACGTTAATTAATGGTTGAAAACAAACAAGTTCAGTTGGCCAAAGCAGAGCATGGTTTCTGTCTATTGGTATACACATTTTGTATAATTTTTTCCCTTGCTTCCATCGTGATATTAAGTGTTAATTTTCCAGCAGTAAATTATCAAACTGCTGCTGCGGTGTTCGAACCAGGAACGCTCCACACACGTCGCCTACTCGTCCATAGATCCACATTTAGTATCACCACTCTTTTACGTTATTTGTAGTAACAGGCAGTTTAGAACGCAGTGCCACAAATCCAGACGCGTCATTTTAAAACAACGTAACGATAAGAATAAAGAATTCTTTCTTTTTTTCTTTGTTATGTGCACTTTCCTCCTTTAGCACTATGACCATCGTTGCACTATTAAATTTGTATTTCTCAATCAGTGTAATATGTCGCCTTAGAGAAACGCATATAAAGCAAAATCTATGTCATAGTTGGAAACACTTCACATTAACGCTCTATTAACGAAATTAAGCGTTCGTTGAAATACAGTTTAAAATTCAGCCTGTTTTCAACATGCAAATGAGAACACGAGAAACGTAGTTAATTTTATTCTATTTGCTTTTAAGCACAAATTTTATGCAATGAACTATGCAATCTAGTGCACAGTACAAAACAATATCTAACAGTACTTCATATTAATATAACATCAACGAAAAAAATCGTTAAAATACACATTGAAGTTCAACGTGTTTTTGAACATGTTAAAGAGAACCCATAAAAATAGTTAATGGAAATCAATTAGCATTTAATTACAAAAAATACCATCAAATTAGAAAGAATTCCACGAAGCCGAACTTATATTATAGTTGAAAATAACAGATGAATCAACGTTGAACTAACATCTTATAAACGAGATCAAGTCTTTGTTGAAATATAGTTTAAAACTAAACGTAATTTTTTAATCGATAATGTTTAATCAACGAAAACGAATAAAAAATCAACGTTCGAAACACGTTTGTATGTTATTGGAAAACTAAGTCCGGAAAACGATTGATTAGATTAGATCAACATTAATTATCGTTTGGTCAATTATAGTTTTCGAGAAAATGAATACAACTTTCTACGAGCTTAAATACCGCCACTGAAGCTGATCAAACAGAACTAATGGCGGAAAACCATTGACCGTCGATTGATTAGATTTGACCAACGTTAATTAACGTTTGATCAGTTATAATTTTCGAGAAATTGAATTAAACTTTGTAGGAGTTCAACTACTACCAACCGCCACTGAAGCTAATCAGACTTAGTGACGTAAAGCGATTGATCAGCGATAGATTAAATTAAATCAACGTTAATTATCCTTTGATCAATTTAGATTTCGAGAAATTGAATGAAACGTTGTAAGAACTTAACTACAACCAGCGTCCCCTTCAGTTTATTATAATTGATCAAACAATAATTAACGATGATCAATCGTTTCCCGTCATTAGGTCTGTTTGATCAGCTAATAGCAGCTGTTGGTAGTTAAGCTCCTACAAAGTTTCGTTCAATTTTATGGAAAACAAGAATTCATCAAAGGATATTTAACGTGGATCAAATTTAATCAATAGAAATCAGCTGTTCTCACTCGTTAGTTCTGTTTCATCAGCTTGAGTGGGTTCTGGTAGTCGTTTAGTTCCAACAAAATTTCATTCAATTTCTCAAAAAATAATATTGATCAAACGATAATTAACTTTAATCAAATATAATATATATCGATGATCAATTGTTTTCCGTCAGTAGTTGTAATTGATCAACTTCAGTGGCGTCTGATGATAGTTAAGTTTCTACAAACTTTCATTCAATTTGTTGAAAACTATAATTGATCAAACGATAATTAATGTTGATCAAATCTAATCAAACGACGATCAATCGTTTACCGACATTAGTTCTGTTTGATTAGCTTCTGTGGCGGCTGGTGGTAGTTAATCTCCTAAAAAGTTTCATCAAATTTCTCGAAAAATATTATTGATCAAACGAATAATTAACGTTGATCAAATCGAATCAAACAATGTTCAATAGTTTTCTCAATAGCTTTTTCATCCGTTTCAACGGTAGTTGGTTGCAATTAAGCCCGTATAAATTTTCGTTCAATTTCACGAAAACTATAATTGATCAAATGATAATTAACGTTTGTCAAATCTAATCAAACGATAGTCAATCATTTGCCATCAATAGTTCTGTTTCATCAGCTTCAGTGGCGGCTGGTGGTAGTTAAGCTCTTACAAAATTTCACTCAATGTCTCAAAAACTATAATTGATCAAACGATATTTAACATTGATCAAATCTAATCTATCAATGATCAATCGTTTTCTGTCATACGTAGTGTTTGATTACCTTCAGTTGTTTCTGGTAGTAGTTAAGTTCCTACAAAGTTTCATTCAATTTCCCGAAAACTGTAATTGATCAAACGATAATTAATGTTGATCCAATCTAATCTATCGGTAGTCAATCATTTTCCGTCAATAGTTCCATTTAATCAGTGTCAGTGGCTGCGGATGGTTTTTAAGCTCCTGCAAAGCTTAACTCAATTTCTCGAAAATTATAATGGATCAAATGATAATTAACTTTGGTCAAATGTAATCGAACAATGATCAATCGTTTACCGTCATTTGTTCTGTTTGATAAACTTCAGTGGCGTCTGGTGATAGTTAAACTCTTACTAAATTTTATTCAAATTCTTGAAAACTATATTTGATCAAACGATAATTAACGTCGATAAATTTAACATATCGATTATCTATCGCTTTCCGTAGATAGTTCTGTTTAGTCAGCTTCAGTTGCAGCTGGTGGTAGTTAAGCTCCTACAAAGTTTTAATCAATTTCTCGAAAACTATAATTGGTCAAACAAAATTTAACGTTGATCAAATCTAATATATTGATGATCAATCGTTTTCCGTGATTAGATCTGGTTGATCAGTGTCAGTGGCGGCTGATAGTAATTAGTCTCTTACAAAATTTAATTTGATTTATCAAAAACTATAATTGATCATACGAAAATTGACGTTCAGAATAACATCTAATCAAATGATGATAAACCGTTTATGGTCATTGTTTCTGTTTGATCACCTTCAGTGACTGCCGTTTGAAGTTAATTTCCTAAAAAGTTTCATTGAATTTCCCGAAAACTATAATCGATCAAACGATAATTAACGTTGATCAAATCTAATCTATCGGAGATCATTTGTTTTCGTCAATAGTTCTGTTTGATCAGTTTCAGGGGTCGTATTTAAGCTCCTACAAAGTTTAATTGAATTTCTTGAAAACTATAATGGATCAAATGATAATTAATTTTGGTCAAATCTACTCCAACAATGATCAATCGTTTACCGTCATTTGTTCTCTTTGATCATCTAGAGCGGCGTCTGGTGGTAGTTAAGTTCCTAGTGTCTCATACAATTTCCCGAACACTATAATTGATCAAACGATTATTAACGTTGATCAAATCATATTTATAGATTATCAATCGTTTTCCGTCATTAGTTCTGCTTGGTTAGCTTCATTTACGGCTGGTAATAAATAAACCCTTAGAAAATTTGATTCAATTTCTTGAAAACTATAAATGATCAAACGATAATTAACGTTAATCAAATCGAATCTATCAATGATCAATCGTTTTGATCAATAGATCTGGTTGATCCGCCAGTGGCGCCTGGCGGTTATGCTCCTACAAAATTTCATTCAATTACTCGAAAACCTTAATTGTTCAGAGGATAATTAACGTTGATCAAATGTAATCTTTCGGTAGTCTATCGTTTTCTGTCATAAACTCTGTTTGATCATCTTCAATCCCGGCTGGCGGTAGTTAAGCTCGTACAAATTTTCATTCAATTTCTCGAAAACTATAATTGATCAAACAATATATATCATTGATCATATCTATTGATAATCAATCGTTTTAAGTCATTAGTTCAATTTGATCAGCTTCAGTGGCGGCTGCTGGTAATTAATCCCCTAAAACTTTCAATTAATTTCTTGAAAACTATAATTGATCAAACGAAATTTAACGCAGTGAATAAAATCTAATCAAATGATGATAAAACGTTTATCGTCATTAGATCTATTTGATCAGCTTCAGAGGTGGTAGTTAATCCCTTACAAAGTTTTACTAAATTTATCGAAATCTTTAATTGTTCAAATTATAATTAACGTTTCTCATACCTAATATATCCAAAATCAATCATTTGCCGTCCGTAATCCTGTTTCATTAGCTTTAGTTGTGGCTGGTGCTAGTTAAGCACCTGTATTTTTTTAAATTTCTCGAAAACTCTAATTGTCAAACAATAATTAACGTTCTTCAAATCTAATTAAACGATGATCAGTCGTTTACCGTCATTGGTTCTGTTTCATCTGCTTTAGTGGCGGCTGGTAGTAGGTTAGTTCTTAAGAAATTTAATTCAATTTCTCGAAAACTATAATTGATCAAACGAATAACTAACATTTATCAAATCTAATCTATCGATTATCAATAGTTTTCCGTCGTTTGATAAGCCTCAGTGGCAACTAGTGGTAGTTAAGCTCCTACAAAGTTTAATAGAATTTCCTTGATCAAACAATAATTAACGTTGATCAATTCTAATCATTTGATGATAAATCGTTTTCCGTCATTAGATCTGGTTGATCAGCACCAGTGGCGTCTTATGGTAGTTTGTATCTTACAAAAATTAATTTAATTTCTCGAAAACTATATTTGGTCAAACAAAAATTAACGTTCAGAATATAATCAAACGATGATAAATCGTTTACCGTCGTTAGTTGTGTTTCATCAGCTTCAGTGGCGATTGGTGGTAGTTAAAGTCTTACAAATTTCATTAAATTTCTCGAAAGCTATAAGTGATTAAATGATAATTAACGTTGCTCAAATCTAATAAAACGAGAGTCAATCGTTTACCGTCATTTGTTCTGTTTGATTAACTTCAGTGGCGTCTGGTAGTAGTTAAGCTCTTAGAAAGTTTAATTGAATTTCTCGAAAATGATAACTGATCAGACGATAGCTAACGTTGATCAAATCTAATCTATCGATGATCAATCGTTTTCCATCATTAGTTCTGTTAGGTCAGTTTCAGTTGCGGTCGGTGGTAGATAGGCCCTTGGCAAAGTTGATTCAATTTCTCGAAAACTATAATTGATCACACGATAATTAACCATGATCAAATCTAATCTATCGATTAACAATCGTTTTCCACCTTAGTTCTGTTTGGCCAGCTTCAGTTACGATTGGTGGTAGATAAGCCTTTAGAAAATTTGATTCAATTTATCGAAAACAATAATTGATCAAACAAAAATTAACGTTGATCAGATCTAATCTGTTGATGATCAATCGTTTTTCGTCATTAGATCTGATTGATCAGTGTCAGTGGCGGCTTATGGTAATTAGTCTCTTACAAAATTTAATTTAATTTATCGAAAACTATAATTGATCAAACAAAAATTAACGTTGATCAGATCTAGTCTGTTGATGATCAATCGTTTTCCGTCATTAGATATGATTGATCAGTGTCAGTGACGACTTATGGTAATTAGCCTCTTACAAAATTTAATTTAATTTCTCGAAAACTATAATTGATCATACGAAAATTAACGTTGAGAATCTAACCAAATGATGATAAATCGTTTATTGTCATTATTTCATTAAATTTCTCGAATACTATAACTGATGAAACGATATTTAACATCGCTCAAATTTAGTCAATCGATGATCAACTATTTACCATTAATAGCTTTGTTTGATCGGCTTCAGGGGCTGCTGATGGTAATTAATCACCTACAAAATTCCATTCAATTTCTCCAAAACTATAATTGATCATGCGATAACTATCGTTGATCAAATCTAATATATTTATGATCAAATGTCTTCTTCAGTAGTTCTGTTTGATCAGTTTCAGTGTCTGCAGATGGTAGTTAAGCTTCTACAAAATTTCATTGAATTTCTCGAAAATTATAATGGATCAGATCATGATTAACGTTTGTGTAACTTAATCGAACAATGATCAATCGTTTAACGTCATTAGTTCTTTTTGATCAGCTTCAGTGGCGTCTGGTGGTAAAGCTCTTACAAAGTTTTATTGAATTTCTCGAAAACTATAATTGATCAGACGATTATTAAGGTCGATCAAATTTAACCTATCAATGATCAATCGTTTCCCGTTATTAGTTCTGTTTAGTCAAATTCAGTGGCGGCTGATGGTAAATAAGCCCTTAATAAATTTGACTATTTCGGTAAAACTATAATTTATCAAACAGTAATTAACGTTGATCAAATCTAATCGAACGATGATAAATGGTTTTACGTCATTAGTTCAATTTGATCAGTTTCAGGGGCGCCTGGTGGTAATTAAGCTCCTACAAATTTTCATTGAATTTCTTTAAAACTCTTATTCATCAAACGATAATTAACGTTGTGGATCAAACTTAATCAATCGACGATCAGTCGTCTTGCGTCTTTAGTTATCTTTGCCAGCTTCAGTGGCGTCTGTTGGTAGTTGAGCTCCGACAAAGTTTCAGTAAATTTATCGAAAACTTATATTGATTACATGATAATTAACGTTGATTAAATCTAATCAAACGATGATAAATGGTTTTCCGTCATTAGTTTTGTTTGATCAGTTTCAGGGACACCAAGTTTTAATTAAGGTCCTACAACTTTTCATTCAATTTCTCGAAAGCTCTTATTGATCAAACAATAATTAAAGTTGATCAAATGTAATCAAACGATGAATTATCATTTTCCGTCATTAGCTGTTTTTGATCAGCTTTAAAGGCAGCTGGTTGTAGTTAAGCTCCTACAAAGTTTCATTAAATTTCTCGAAAATTATAAATGATTAAACCATAATTAACGTTGATCAAATCTAGTGAATCGATGATCAAAGGTTTTACGTGAATAATTCTCTTTGATCAGCTTCAGGGGCGGCTGGTGGTAGTTAAGCTCCTACAAATTTTCATTCAGTTTCTCGCAAATTATAATAGTCAAACGATAATTAACATTAGTCAAATCTAATCAAACGATCATTAATCGTTTTCCGTCATTAGTTCTTTTTTAATCAGCTTCAGTGGCCTTTGGTGGTAGTTAAGCTTTTACAAAATTTCATTCAGTTTCTCGAAAAGTATAATTTATCAAACGATATTTAACGTTGATCAAATCTAATCAATCGATGATTAATCGTTGTTCATTATTAGTTCTCTTTCTTCAGTTTGAGGGGCTCTGGAAGTAGTTAATTTCCTAGAAAGTTTCATTCAAAATTTTCTAAAATTATAATTTTATAAGCGATAATTAACATTAGTTTAAAGCAGTCTATCGATGATCTATCGTTTTCCGTCATTAGTTCTGTTTGATCAACTTACGTGGCTGCTGGTGATTTTTAAACTCCTACAAAGTTTCATTCAGTTTCTCGAATAATATAATTGATCAAACCGCAACGCCCACATAGAAACTTTTGGAAACTTTTGGAAAACCATAAAATAGCAATTATTTCAGTATTAATAAACGGTCAAAAACAAGAAACAATTTTAGACACCGGCTCAATTCTGTCGATTTTAGGCAATACTTTTGAACCACCAGACGAAAAAATTTATAAAACATAAAGCAAAAGTAAAGGGTATTTCCATCAGCTATTTGTTTAAATACATGTGTGATACTGAACATAAAAATTTCATAAGCAATTTCTTCTTACTTTTTTTACATAATTCCGACGGAGTTACCTAATCCAATATTTAGAATAGATGGATTACGATTACACAGAGCTAAACTCAACTTATATAAAAACACGTTTTCCATATATCCTAGTTCAAAACTGAAAATACCAATGAGCAAAAAGTGCCACGCGTTAGTAAATTGGTAAACATGTACATTTGTAAGAAACAAAAGACACCCTTTGCCATCCAGACAAGTTTTATTATATAAGGTCACATACATTGGTAGCCATAAAAAGTCTAACAAATATGGATGTGCATCACAGATATATTTTTTGAACCAAACCAAAAGTTGCAACAGGGACTAAATGTTAGGATATTACGATGCGTTACAAATGGCAAACAAATACAAACGTATGTATCTAATATAAGAACACACCAGTTCGTTTGCATAAGAAATCTATTATAGGTAAAGTCTACACCAATTTTGAAGTTAAAACTCTATAAGAGGTGGAACAGAAGCAACATTATAAAACATACGAAGCATTTTATATACACAAAGATGATGAGGAACTAAACAAGGGACTCGAACGCACTGCAAAACTGTTTAATATATCAACATTTGATATAAATCTGAAGCTAAGCCAAGAACAAAGGGCGCAAGTTGAAGAACTACTTTATGAATTTCGCGACATCTGGGCATACGAACAATCAGACATACTGTAGATTTGATAAGGAATTACGTTCAGGAGCTCAACATATACTCGTCAATCCGTCCGTTTGCGCATAAGACAAGAGAAATTCCACTTAATACATTATCACAGGTGAATGAACTCGTCGACGACTTAATAGCGGCTGGCGTATTAAAAATAGGCGTTACAAAATATGTCAAACTATACAGACTATATGGCAGTTTTGATAAAGAAACCTAATAACAAATATCGAATTACAATCGATATGCGATATCTCAATCAATTCGTTTATAAGCAACCTGATATTCAACCGTCTAGTACGTCGACTCTTTAGAAGCTAAAACTTTGC
>JAGDQP010027205.1:0-25218 GCA_022664845.1 Lepisma saccharinum
CTTGTTCTATCTTTCTGCTATGTAGGCTACTCGATTAGAATATTGAAACATGTCAATTAAAACAGATCTTACAATATAGTATTTCCAGTGTGTGAATTAATGGCAGGATGAGGGAGAAATCCTCCCTGTGACTCTGTATGTGAGCCTTCAATAAGAAAAGGTAATTTTTTTCCTCTAGATGTTTCACACTCCAAATTTTACGATAAAATTTTCTGTAGATACAATATGACATCTGTCCAGTCAGTGGTGTAAGAGATAATTGGAACAAATTATTTCAAGCCTTCAGTAAAATACGGATATAAAGTGTCCAAGATAATTCACTCTCAAATTTTCCGGGTAATTTTTTTGTGTAGATCACATACATATACAATTAGATTGAAATCCGTCCAGTGATTTAAGAGTTGAAAGACGCGACAGACAGAACCTCCATATAAATCGTTCTTTCGAACGTATCGATTCGATTCAGTAAAAAAAACATATAAGAATAATAATAAACGCTACTTCTCAGTTTTTGGTAAGTTACTGTACTAGTTTCTCTAAGATCTCAGAGTCACTAGTGTGAATAAAAATTTACTAGGCAATACCTTATAATGTCTTCAAAGTGATGGTAGAGACAGAAAGAATTCGCAGTCCAGATAACATCGGAAAGATTAATATAATTAAAGAAAACGGAATTAACGGTCTTTTGGGAAGAATTTATGGTCTTTCAATTTGTTAAATAACGCAAATTTCGCCAAATGTTAACAATATTATTTTTTAAACATATGTCAAAAATTTCAGGCTAATTTAAACTTTTTTCCAAGAAATATAACAAATGCAAGCCTAAACCACTTTCACGAAAATGTTATTTCCGTCGCGCGATTTAAAATGGTCACAAGAGTCGTTCCGTAAATGATCCTAAATGAATCAATCATTTTATGCATTATCACCCAACTTTCGGCCAGTGACATTCTGAAAGCCATGCCGTCGTGTCCTATATAATGTCATCGACAATAAAGTTGGTCAACATTATATTTCAGAACGTAAGACTTTTCTGCCTTCCTTTTTGTTGATCTTTTGTGCAGTTTCGTGGAGGTTTCTGTCGAACAGAAATATTTTTCTTTCTCTCATTTTGGCAAAAAGATCAAATATTTTGAAACTGGAAGCTTTATAGATGAGATTAAGAAAAAATAAAATAATTTGGGATTCATTATCACAAGGGTACAAAAACAAAACTTTTAAGAGTAGACAATGGATTGAAATGCGTAATGCAAAAGGAATCCCTAAAGCAGGCACTACTTAGTAAGACATTTAAATATGTAATATGTTTTTCCTATCTATCCACAATTATTTAAACTAGTGACGGCGAAATTCGATTTTTTCTTTTTTATATTTGTTTCAGATGTGAATATTTCCCGATTTTAAAAACTGGAATAGTTTGGAATACATTGTAAAAAATTTGAGATTCCAGATTTTTAGATGCAGGAATAAAAAATCTGGATTTGTTTGCCTTCTCTTATCTAAAACTAATCTTTCTTTTTATATTTTAGATTAACCTAAGATTGCAAACATTTTTCCTAAGAAAATCGGAGATCTTTAGTCTTGAACCAAATTTTATTAAGCTTGAATTTTACTGCACAGGAATCGGATGCTACTGATAAATAGAAGAAAAAGTTTCTTCATCTTCATCTACAAAATGAGGAAGATCATTTCAACCGTACATGAACAAAAACCACCTTTCAACCTGAACAAAGAGTTGTTGGCAGAATTGATATCAACAAAACTGACGGCGGAAAAATCACACGTTTGCAAAAGTTGCAACTTGACCCATTTGTTTACGTCGATTTATGAAATGAATATTTTTGCCATTGTAAATTGCGTGACGAAACACACATGCATAAAAGAGTTCATATGCTTGAGTTGTTTAGTCCGACGAAAAACTTTTTAACTTAATGGGAAATTTTGCGTTATATGCCTAAATTAATTGAATTATTCCATTTGGCGATGCTCGCGTTGTTTTGCGATTTGTAAAAGCATAAATTGGGCTCTAAAGAATAATTATCTATGTGTTAATGTTATTTTCTTACAGATTTTTCACGTTTCCCTTACATCAGACAAGTTCTAGTTGCAACATGAGAAATTGGCTCATTAAACATAAATCCCTGTTTCCAAATGTTTAAAAATCTCAGTTTTTAAACTAATTTTCTTAATATGACACACAGGCATATTTAATGCTTTCTTTGTCAGCTTATCCCTTTAAGAACCATGTTCTACCTTTTCTTCCCATGCTCTTTGATACGTTCATCTTGACTACTCTGAGTAGAATCTTAGCTTTGTTGCTGGGTTCTGCAGTGACTGCGATGTGAAAGAAAGATGTTGCCCAGATAACATTTTCCTCCTGAATATACCTTGCACCTTCATTTTTGAAATAACTGTCTAACGTTGCATTAAATGCTGCAAAATTACAGAACCAGTTACTCTCAATTATCAAGTCTTCAATGTTTCGTAAGTACTGGCATCCTACAATCTTCGACCATTGTATTTCGAACCCTTCAATACCAATTCTGTATATACTTCAGGAGTGCACTGCGACTCAAGGAAGTTGAAAGGTAGGACATTTTTGCTTATACGTAAAGTCAGTACACTTCCCATTTGGTAGAGTACATATATGTTTCTTTCCTCTTCCCTTTTCTTCTCATCTCTTCTCTTCTCCTCCTGCAACCTGACCCACCCTTCTACAGACCCACCCACCCCAAATCAGGTCATGCAATTGCATGACCTGCCTATATAGCGTGGGCGCCTCTGGTTGGAAACTACTCGGCCAGGTCCTATTTTGTAGGTACAATTCCGGCATTTGTCTGGCGTGACTGACGAAAAACTCTTGAAAACCCCCTAGGTAAAATTGTTTCAACTTCTCCCACCGGGAATCAAACCCGGATTATTGGATTGTCACGTCATGGGTCACGTTTGGAGAGAAGTAAAATTTAACTTTCAGGACAAATTTCGTACCATTCCCACAAAATCTCTACTTATAACGAATATTTAAATCTATGCAGATGAACACAATAATGTAAGTTTCCCAGACCGAAGCCTAGTACTTTAATGTTTAGTACGATATGCTTTTATTGAAATTACAATTTTAGGGTTGATTCCATATTAATCATATAATCAATGGATTTTTCCTTGAATCAACCCTAAAACTGTATCGTACTGAACATTGAAGTACTAGGCTCCGGTCTGGGAAACTTACATTATTCTGTTCATCTGCACAGATTTAAATATTCGTTTTAAGTAGGGATTTTGGGGAAAAGGTACGAAATTTGTCCTGAAAGTTACATTTTACTTCTCTCCAAACGTGACAATCCAACAATCTGGGTGTGATTCCCGGTGGGAGGTGGAACAATTTTACCTAGGCCGTAAGTCCCTGAGGTCGACCCAGTCTTTGAAAATGAGTACGTGGGGGGACCCTGGGCGGGCTAAATCGGTAGCGAAAGCCACTCAAAGTGGCTGAAAACAGTGGTGCGCTCACCACGTGCTCCCCCCCCCCCCGCAAAAAGCCACGTTGCAGACTTAGCCCTTCACGGACTTTTGCGCCATGTTTTTTTTTATGTTTTATTTACACGTAACCCGACATAAACAGTCTGGGAATTGAAATGAAGACAAAAGTCTTCGCCCACAACACTAAGGACGTAAATGTGTAATTCCAACTCACTCCCCTAGGATATCAGTCTAACAAAGCCCTCAACATGATAATGACGGAAACCACTAATTGAAGGATCAATAAAAATTGAGGACAAATAATACTTTTGTACGTATAAACCTAACTTATTTATTAAGAAATAGCACGTCTTAGTGATAATATATATAAAAATGTATGTAAAATAAATAAATATTCAGAATGCAATTGAAATAATGTGAGAAAAAAACAAATGTTCGTTAAATCCTTACTTTATAACAACTACACAAACTAAAATACAAGTTGTCTTCTTTAACTGTATATAGTTACATACTCTTACATATAAGACGCATCTAAACGAAATAAACAAGTTATACATTTTCTAAACAGAATTAGGTTGCCTCGTGGAACTATTTGATTCATTCAGTAAGTCTGAGAATTGTCAGTACTCAGTACCTCATTTATTGCTTTTAACAAGACTGACAACCTATTCTACAAAGAATATACAAAAACAACAACAACAACAATAAACATTTGAGCAGCTTATTCGGATTTCCTCCTGCCATTTAAATCTCTCGCTGCGCCGATGTCCTGCCTTTCCCGGTTTTCATGAGAGAACAAAAGACAAACGCATAGCATAGGCATTGTATGAATGTCAAATAGAAGTGCATTTCTATCAAGAAAATAATGATATTATATAACACCTAGTGAAGTTTGAGACTAAAACTAACTCTGAAAATTGTTTTTGTAGATTAGGAAATCTCACAAACATCCAATCAACGTTGTGCTTTCCACCATTTTAGAAGGTTTTAGAGCACAACTTAAATTCAACGTTTAATACTGGTCATTCTTTAAACGTTTATCAAATCACATTGATAAAACGTATAATTTAACGTCGCCAAATACAACGTTGTCAAAATTCAACGTTTAAAAAACGTTAATTCAAGACTGTGTGCTGTGTGGGAACCCACGATTTCCCGAATGCTACGCCAGCGCTGTATCACTGAGATACGGCGGCTTGGTGTAAAATTTTACTATTGTACATATTTCACATAAAACATTTTCTTTATTTGCAAACATATGTAAAGTACAAGGTATTAATGCTTTTTGTAGCAATCTTACGCAACAAGCACATCCTGTGAAACTAGGGAAAATTGATTTTGAAAGTAGATTCAGCCTCTTTTAATAAAATAAATAAATAAAAGGATTACAATCAGAACATAATATGCTGTTCTAAAAGTTGTAAGTCATCTTTCCTATCCTACCATTATTATTATTATTATTATTAATGATACAGTAGGGTCCCGCTAACCCGAAAATCCGGTTAAACAGTTCCTTTACACAAGGGGTGAAAAAATTTAAAAACACCTTTTCTACAGCAACATGAATACCTATCACCCAGATAAGGATTATATAACTCATTTTCGAACCCGGAAAAGATTTTTTGTTTTCCTCAGTCCCACCAGGCGAATACTGGTATGATATTTTCTGTAAATCCATCAGCACTAACCATGTTTATTTCCATTAGTAGGCTAGTGTTCAACCAAACTTCTTGTTATTGAAAAATTGTATACACAAATATCTATTCAACAGATTTTTTCGAAAGCGGCTGGGTTTCTTCACTGCATACCTGTCGATAACCTCGTGAATAAAATCTTCTGGATGTTCCATGTCTCCTTCTATCGACACTTTTAAGCAGGGCTGAAGATTATCTGTCGTAATTTAGTCATAATTCTGTTCATTGCACTGATGGACCTTTCTACACTAGCAGTTGAAACAGGGATAAAAATCACACGCTTGGCGAGAAGTTTAAGAGCCTCGTAACCAATACCAGCTTTTAGAATTAAAGAAGCAATATTTATTACAGAATCTTCAGGTTTACAGCGTGCAACATTATTTAAATGAACGTATAGCTGCAAAAACAGCATAGTAGTACCCGAGACATAACGCGTATTCCCATGGCACGCATAGATAGAGAGCTAAGGGATTAACGATACACTGTATTTATCAATGTAGGGATAAAAGATGACAACAGACAGCGATTGTTTGTATAAAATTATAGTAACAGAGGCTTTAATCGTGGTACATTGGTCACGACGTGCTGAAGAAAGCACCCCACACAGCACAACCACATTAAATAAACGTTTGCATAAATTTTTCTTAGATATTTAATAAACGTTGAATTTTGGTTGAATTTACGTTGATTTCACATTTATACAACTATCGGATTAGTATTCTAAGAAATGTTGATTCAACGTTGAATATGACGTTTAATAAACGTTTTAAATAAGGTGAATTAAACCTTTTCTGCAACTTTATTTTGACCTTGACGTTGATTCAACGTTGCGAAACCTTGAGTAAACGTCTATTCAACGTTTAATCGACGTTACGCAAAGTTTATACAAAGTTACGCAAGGTTTGGAGAGAAGCAAAATTCAACCTCCAGGACAAATCTCTTTCCTTTCCCAAAAGTAACTACTTATAACGAATATTTGAATTTGTGAAGATGAACAGAATAATGTAAGTTTCCCAGACCGGAGCTTAGTACTTCAATGTTCAGTACGATACAATTTCAGGGTTGATTCCAGGAAAATCCTTTGGTTATAGGATTTCAACCTGGAATCAACCTTAAATTGTGATTTCAATTCAAGCATATCCTACTAAACATTGAAGTATTAGGCTTCGGTCTGGGAAACTTACATTATTGTGTTCATCTGCATAGATTTAAATATTCGTTATAAGTAGGGATTTTGGGGAAATGGTACGAAATTTGTCCTGAAAGTTAAATTTTACTTCTCTCCAAATGTGACCCATGACGTGACAATCCAATAATCCGGGTTTGATTCCCGGTGGGAGAAGTTGAAACAATTTTACCTAGGGGGTTTTCAAGGGTTTTTCGTCAGTCAAGCCAGACAAATGCCAGGATGGTACCTACAAGATAGGCCCTGGCCGACATTCTCTCCCACACCCTCTCTGCTCCTTAGCCCAAGATGCCTGAAGGCCATAAAAACTTCAAATTCAACTCCGCACAATATTCACACATTCCTTCATCAGAACCAAAGACAGAAAAGCCTAGACGGTCGCGAAAACTCGTTTTTAAAATGGGACCCATTCTCTAATCCAGACCCTTTTGGGAGGTTGAGTGGTTGGCCCATTGATTACAAGGCTCCCTGCCTTGTAATCAATGGGTCCCGGGTTCGATTCCCGGTAAAAAGAAACAGAAAGTTCAGAGCCCACTGTAAACTGTTGGTCCCGTCCTTATTACATATTCATCCGATGGAAAGCAATGGCAAACCACTATCGGTTCACGTGCCCTGGAACCTTCCTTAGGGCACATCACACGTCACCATCATCACATAAATAAGTAATTAAAGTTGAGAGAATAGTTAAAATTTAATATAGGTCACCTTCAACTAATTCTGCGATAGTTTTTCCGGTTGCCGGAACCGGTGCGATACATTATTAACATTAACTCCAGTTAACAGCCATAATAGCCAAGTACTAGCTCCACGCCGAAACTTTTGCACCAGAAATCCCGCCACACAATAACTGCCTGCCATAGTACTCAATAAACATATTCTTTCTACTGCGATTACCAACGTTTCCCCTTTCAACATGTGTGCATCTATCTATGACTAACACCTGTATGTTAATTTTAAAAGCTTCATCGATACATAACTGCGCTTCCTCTATCTACTAACGATGTAGACAATGGATATTGATTGTGTGTTCAACACTTCAACACTCAGTCTCACACAATTTGAAACAGTCAATGAGAATGCAGCCTGCTTCTGAACATCGAAACGATTTAGTAGAAACATGAGTTGCACGATCCACTCATCAAAAGCCTTATTTATTTACTTTCAAAACTATAGTGGACGGAAACTGGTACAGTCACCCTAATATGAATTTATACATAACCACACTGGAGAAAATCCATACCTGGCAACGTAAATGGGTTGCTATTTTGACTTTTTTCTTCCTGTCCGCCTTCCTTTTTAAATTTAAATTTTATTTTTGACTTTTAGGCATATTTGTCACAAACAGAATAGCATAGGTAAAAGGACGTGGGATCGAAGCCGGCTAGGACCTACTTTGAAGAAACCGTCCCGGTAATAAGAGGACAGGATGCTCGGAGTGAACCCAGGGGAACCTTCCAAATGTGAAATATGATTGCTTAGTTGATCTCGCTACTACTCTTCGATTATACTTTTCACACTTTCACCAACGTGCACAATAGCAAGTTTTTTTTCTCGTGTACAAGGGGAATTTATTATCATTATTTGCAAGCTGCTTTTGTACTATATGTAACCTAACACCATAGAATAGACCAGTTCTGTACACTCTTCGCGACTGATTTCCAGGTATCTTCTTCATGCGACAGATATTATAATGCTTGCCACATCTTGCACGTTATACATCGTTAATAAGTGCGTTTTGCTATTGAAATATAGCGTATTGAAAGTACGAGACTTAATCACTTGATTCTGTTTACTACTGATTTCCTCGGATTGACGAAAACTTAAACACATATAACTGATTAAACATATAAAAATAAGATTATAATCACATGATGTCATTCTCCTTTTCTAGTATATTTTCTTTCATCTTTCCTCAAACTAAACCGCCTTCCGGCTCCTCCACACCGTTGGAATCAAGTCAGCAAACAAACAAAGAAGAAGCGCCTTCCGTTAAAACTTGAGAGAACAAAAGACAAACGCATAGGGTAAGCATTGTATGAATGTCAAATAGAAGTGCATTTCCATCAAGAAAAAAAGATATTATATATCAAGTAGAGAAGTTTAAGGTTGGTTAGTAGACTTGAGTCCTGACCAACTTGGTGGCGTTTCTTACACCGTTATGGTGCTTTACAAGCTCTGCAATCATGCACTCCATCTTTCGGCAAGAAAGACAACTTGAAGTTTGTATCTTTTATGTGTGCATTTTCCAAACTTGAAAGCCCCCTTTCAGCAAAATGCTGAAAGTCTTCTTTTCTGCCCCCCTCCCCTGTGCTCCGAGTCCCTTGGAAAACCCCACGAAACATACTGACCGCGTCTTTGTTCACCGTAACTTTCACTTCTATCCTTCCCTCTCCCCCCATTCTATCTATAGTGTTATAGGAAACATTTGGAACAGAGCCCAGAACTCCCATTCTGCAAAATGATTTTTCCGGAAAATGCGGAGAACGGAAGAGAATATCGAACGAGAAAATATTGAAAGTGAGAAAATGATTCATTTTCAGATTGACTTGGAAATCGACTAATGAACATCGGAAATATTTTGCTATGTGTTGTGCAAGTGTCCCGCGTTGACGGGGAATTGTTTCGTTTGTCTTACGTTGAGAATTCCTTTCTTCGATTCCCGGAGGAGACGGATTGAACGTACTAGTTTGGAGTAAAGTTTAAACTTTAGGTGCCGTCATTTGAACGCCATTTACATAAAATGAAAGGCAATGGCAAATCATCATAGTTTGCCCAGAAACTTTGTGGTAATAAATCCGCTTCTGGAAGTACATCATCACAGCTTTTTTTTACTTATATTTATGGGCTAAGCAGACACTTGTAGTCTAAGTAGGTCACATGCCTGTGGGATGGCGTTCCCGGTGATTGTTCCTTCAGGAAAATTAAAGATGAAGGTAACGGCCAGACTTTTGTATATCCCTGGTAGCGAGGTACCATTATAAATGGCGTAATAAAAGATATCGACAGATAACGATGAAATGGTTTCAACTCTATTTCAGAACTGAAAGGACCCAGTGACCCGAAGGGAAAAACAGAGTTTTCGATTCTTTTCTTGTGATTTTCGGGTTCTGAACAGTACTTCCTTCAGTGGTGACCGGGAACGGGAATGTTCCACCCACAGTATCAAGAACACGACACCGGAAAGTTACTAACAATAGTATAACAACATATAGAAATAGTGTCATATCCCCGGAAAGAATAAATTTAAACCCGAAGGTGTGGAATTAATTCCCCATCAGAAAGTCTAATCGGAAAAGAAATCTGAATCTCACAAATGAAAATATTGATTAATTCAAACCACAAGAACAAGATCAGGTTAAATCGAGTCAAGACAGGGTTACCGGATCAATTGGATCAAAAGGCGATCATTGAATCGCCGGGTCACAAATTAATGTGGTCATTAGGTTTAAGACCCCGGTCATTAGGCAAATAAGTCGCGTCATTCGGGTGAAGACCTAGCCTATTGGGTCAAGTTTGAGACAGGATCAGGCCGATCAGCTCTGCTGTATTTGAGGAAATTTTATGATTGAGGACTGAGGAGTATAGCTGTCAAAGGAATTATCATGTACTTGACAACGCTCATCATTACCCTCATTATAATGAAATTCCTTTGTGAGAAGTCCCTTCTAAGCTCCACTCCTCCCAGGAGTCCCAGATTGTCTAAGCTAGGCACCGAACGAGAGAGACGATCAAAGTGGAACTATTCGGCTATGCATGGACTATAAATTCTGTGCGGTGGTAGTGTTTTTTCAAAACAAATAATGAAATATGAAGTTGTGCGCTCTTTAGCAACAGCTTATATAAAACAAACTAACCTAGTTTTACCTAACTTTTCAATTTCAGATAAATCTATTGACATTTCAACAAAAATATGTCAACACGACACATAGGCAAATCAAATTCGGCCACTTCGATCTTCCTTTCTTTTCCTGATCCCCGTTAATTCTACTGCCAGTTTTTCATATCAAAATTTCCCAAAGTCTTCCTCCCTTTCATCTCGGAAATGAACGCACTAAATTCAAATATTTTATCTTATGAGATTTTCACGTTACAGGATTTTCATTGGAGAAAATAATATAAATTTCTACTTGGAAGAAAGATGGGCTCTATGATAGAACTTTTCGATAGGAATTTAATCATTTTTACATAAATGTCCATCTATTCACATGAAATGTTCATGTTTTGAACATGAAAACACCGCAATAAAATGTAAAAAAGAAGCGAAAGGGAGCATTTATTCATAAATAGTAAGAAAGAAAAGTAATGTTCTTATGAATGAAAAAGAGAAAAACCTACCTCAGAGGGAATTGAACCTGTTGCCTCCCGGCCAACGCTTTATCCACGTGGCCACCTCGGCAACTGAGAAAACGCCTTCAAAAGAGTCTCTTTCGTCTCATCAGTTCTTGAGAATAACGTTCAAAGACGTCTTGTATATATCTTACTCCTGACGTATTCTTGTATTTTTTTTTTTGTCATTGAGAAAATTTATACAACTTTCAACTAATGTTTTAGTGATTTTTTTTTCGTGAATTTAAAAGTTAAATATATTCTATATACAAGATATTTCTTTGAAACGAACGGCACAAGTTATTTATTTGAAACAAGCGCGATATTTTAACAACTTTTAGAGGAAACACTTTTTGATGTCTTGTAACTGACAAACGGTACAAGATATCAAAAAGAGTTTTGTCTAAAAGTTGTTCAAAATTTAGACCTTGTTTCAAAGGAAGCAAAATTAAAACCGGTTTCTATTTAAAATTTTGAAGTTCCCCTACGTGGAGGTATTTTGGGACGCCAGTGCTGTCAGCAACAAATTCATGTGATTCCCCATATGAAATTTGGCATGTGTATTTTTTGTTTCTAAGCTCTATGTGCAATAGGAGCCAAATTAAAGCTTTGGTACGGAGATTGACAACCTCCCTGCATACAGAATGTATTTAACTTTTCAATTCACGAAAGAAATCACTAAAACATTCACATGTTAACTATCCATAAAAAAATTAATCATAAATAACAAAACCAATTGCATATATACACAATAAATAAAAGACCATTACGCATTTTTTAGGGGAGGAAACAGAATATCTAGGGCCGGGACGAAGAAACGGGAAAAGGTACATTCAAGTTCAGGTGTTTCTGAGTGCTTCTGCTTCTACTCCAAAAATTTCAAAATTTTAAAAAGTGGGGTTTTCTAGAAAATGACGTCCAAAAACAGCTCTTCGGCAGTTTTTAAACAATTCATAGCCCCACACGGTCCAAACTACTAACTTTAGGTGAAAACTAAATTACGATCCTTATAGATCTCGGTATATGCATCATATGCCAAAAACCGCATCCTAACATGACTAATAGGACCCGAGTTAAAAATTATAAAATATCGGAAATTTCGGATTAAATTTGGCAACATTGCAATTAATTTCTTTAGAAAGTATCCGCTCAGCATTAATGATTTTTACACACGATATAATATAACACGAAACAAATATTTTTTATCATTTTCATATTTGATGCCAGTAGATTATCTTGGCAACTATTTTGAGAGCCTGTAACACTTCACAGAATATTTTCCCAGAAAACAATAACATACGGCTCTCTTTATTTTGCATTATACTTTTTGGAAAAAAAGACAAAACGAACATCCGCAACCATGATATTAACCAACCTCGATGAATTGAAATGGAAGTAAACAATATATAAAAAGACATTTTTATTTAGGGATATATCGAATTTTGCTGACCCGGTTTGCTGACCAAAAGTGACCCGGCTTCAGCGCTGGTTCAAACCAGTATCATTCATTGCAGGAACGGTTACCGAGTTTCGAAGGAGGAATTTCAATTTGGAACTACTGGGGCTAGGAAGGTGGTTGATGTGTCGTTAGAAAAGTTTCGGCAAGACAAACCCGAATCATTTATCCAGATAGCAGTGGCGGTTCTCAAGTTTAGGAGGGGGAATTTTACAACTTTGGAACTAGTAGGACTAGGAAGGTGGTTGAGGTATCGCCACAATTTTTGGAATGCAACATTGATCATATAAATAGGATGGTCGCTCCTGAAGCGTGGCGGTAGCTTACACGCACAGTCCTCCGACTGGGCTCCGCCTCACTTGTTTCATTCATAACCCCTACTTATGAATATGCTGTCTTTTGCTTCCTTTTACATTTTCAACATTTCATTGCGTGGTTTTTTGTTCAAGAGATGTAAAATTTATCTGAATAGATGCAAATTCATCTAAACCAGATTACGTTCTCATAGAAAACAAATTCCATAGATCCCAACTTTTTTTCGAGCTGAAATTTCTCATCTTTACTCAGATAAAAATTCGTTCTAAATGAGTGATCTCTGTTACCTCTCTCGTAATATTAAATATTCCACTCAATTCGAGCGGAACTTCGCTCCTCCGAATTTAGTATGTAATGGCTTGTAAGTGAGGATAAGAGTGAGGATGGGTGAGGTAAAATTGCAACGTGAGATTGAGGGTTAATCGAAGACGTGAGGGCTAAGCAAAATCCTGAGGGTGAGTGAAGGCAAATATACAATGTAATTGTGAGGGTGAGTACAAGAAGGTAATTTGATGTACATTTATTTATACCTTCAATTGTTGACACATACAGTCGATTTTGTTCCTCTGTTCATTGCACATTCATGATGGAAAATACCCTTTCTACGTCAGCATAAGGCTCACAAACACTAAGGATGAATTCACAGTCACAAGAACAAAAAAACTGGACAAGCAGGCGTCCCGAAAGCATTCTTCGGGACAGTTAATTCTTTAATTGAAAACCGGATTGTCTGTCAACTCTAATTATAGTTATAAGAAACAGGCAAACTTGCCAGTTCTGTTAATAGATTTTTATGGTATATCCATCCGGGAAAAAAAAAGTTGTCCCATTGAAAAAGAATACATTTTGGTAGATCGACAACGTATCCCTTGACTAATGAGTTTGAATTTATTAATGGTCTTTACGTGTCTCAATGCCGGGATATGGTAAAGGTAAGGATGTTGGAAGGTAATCGGCCAATACTTACTTACTTAGTAGGTAAAATCTCGGCATTTCTCTAGTATGACTGCGGTAAAACCAGTGTTCGATTTGTAGCAGGGGATGGTTGGGATTATCCCCCTCTGCAAAAATCTTATCTGGCACTGTTTACAGATATATACCTCTAACCTGGGATATGGACGATCCCAAAATACCGTATAATACATATCTCACTAATTCTTCCCCCTCTCTAAAAATTGTACAAATCGAACACTCGGTAAAACCATGGAATACCTAAGTCAGGATGGACTGCTCCTTGTATTGTTCCTACGAACTTCTGATTGCTAAGCCAACGCTATAGCAACTGAGCAGTGTTGAGTAAACTCAGCTTTGAAATGAGTATAAAGCTCAACTCAAACTCAATTCGCAAAAACTGAGCGAAACTAACGCTCAAATTCAAAATCATTAAAAATGAGCTTGTTCAAACTCACGCTCGGTTTCATATAAGCTTACGCCCAATTCACTCTCACTTTTGTTATTTGCAAAGATCGAATGATCAGAGTTCAATTGGTAAACTTCGTGTTTGGAAAGTTCTGGATTTGATTCCAGAATCTTTCGCAGGATTTCTCTAAACTAAATTAAGCTAGTCAGCATAGTGCCTTCAAACTAACTGGGGGCAACTTCTTTCCCAAATCCTTCTCCCCTTCCCTATGCCGATTTAAAGTTATTAAGACAGGGATTGCGCTAGAATTTTCAATTTGAAGGGGTGTAAAGTCAAAATTGGGAGAGTTTTGCACGGTATCTGTCGCTTTGTGACAGTAAAAATTTCAACGTTGGGGTTGTCTTAGAGGAAATGGGGGTAGTGGTGGCGGAATCACTGCAGTAAGTGCAATACAATTCAACGAAATCCCGAAATAATTATGTTCAAACTTTCAATTTTCAATTAGAATTTATTTACGGCCTTTTGGCATCTTTGACTCAGACCGGATTAGGGTAAATAGAAGATGAGGGAAGGTATCGTGCAGGGAACCATCCTGGTATTCACCTGGTGAAGCTGATGAAAATCCTGGGAAACATCACAACAACGTCACCAGTGTGTAGAAGTCCAAATATGTTGAAGTAGGTCGGTTGTATTCTAGTATTTCCAGGGAAGGAAAAAAGATTTCGAGGGTTTCTGCCAGAATAATTTTATGGTTCTCCCTTTCTCTATGAGAAAAATGAAAAGGACAGCCCAGTCAGACAGTCACCATGCCCCCGACGATGTTTCTGCTTATCTCCTCTCCCTTGTCGTTTTACCTGCTGTTGAAAACGGCTGCAAGCTCGTGGTTTTCTAATAGAGTAGCTATAATGGAAAGCCTCTATGAAGAGGAACCCAGTTCTTTTGGTCCCCTTCTGCCATGAGAAAACCCATCCACCCCGGGGATATTATCAGTTGTTGCCACATCAATGTGACGATATCTGATGTCACAGATTAAGCACAAGAATGGATTATTACCTTGGAGTAATGAACAAAGCAATGAGACCCATGACTCAAGCACACTGGCCATTAGTTCCAAGATTAAAACTGGTTCATGTTAAATTATTATCCACACATGGAGTGGAGGAATGCTGGAACAATACTCGATTGAGAGTATGTTTCTTTTGAGCTTCTGTGTTCAAAATTACGCTTACCTCTGATATTTGAATTCTAAATCTTCTAACAATAATGGAAGTTCCTCAGCAATGCATATATAAGAGTATAACCATTTCTTCTCTACACTTCCCTAGGTATTAGTGAAGTTCTTTCATTTGAAGTTTCGTAGTTCTCTGTTCAAAATTACACTTTTCACTGATGTTTGAATTCTATATATATTTGGCCAACAATTAAGGTCTATTTCAGAGTATGAAACTTGCATCTGTATTTCGGGAAGGGCGTAAGCCATAGTGCTGTTACCGCCCAAGAAATTCATTTTATCATTTATTCGATCAGTACTTTTCCCTAGAGAGTGGCGAAGTGTTCATTCACTCAAACGAAACTACATTTTTAATTGGTGTTTGATTCTGTAGCTTTTATCAAAATTGAGTCCTCTCAACAATGCATGTTTAGGAATATGAAAATTTTGTCTGTACATGTTTTTCCAAGGTATTTATTTGGTAAACTGTTCGTTCGAAGTTTGGTAGTTCTCTGTTCAAAATTACGATTTGCTCTGACGCTTGAATTCCGTATCCCTTACCAATAATGGGTCTCTCAACAATGTATGTTTGAGAGTATGAAAATTTTGTTTGTACTTTCCACTAGGTATTGGTGAAGTGTTAATTGATTCGAAGTTTCGTTGTTCTGCGTTTTAATTACGTTTTCCACTGACGTCTTAATCATGTATGTCTTGGAAACAATGGACGTCTCTCAACAATGCATTTTGCATAGTATAAACATTTCGTCTGTACCTTTCCCAGGATTGGTGAACGTTACTTCAAAGTTTCGTAGTTCTATCTTCAGAATTACGCTTTCTTTCGATGTTTATACGGAATATTTTGCCAACAATAGACGTCTCCCAATAATGCATTTTTGAGAGTATAAAAATTATATCTCTACATTTTCTTAAGTATTGGATGAGTATTAATTCATGCCACGTTTCGTAATCTTAACTCTAGATTCAAAATTACACTTTCAATTGATGTTTGAATTCTATATCTTTTTCCAACAATTGAGGCCTTCAACAATACATTTTGGGGCTGTAAAATTATGTCTGTACCTTTCCATACGTATTTTTTAAGCATGAGTTCAGGCCAAGTTTCGTAGCTCTGCATTCAAATTTACCCTTTCCATTGATGTTTGAATTCTATATCTTTTTTCAGCAATGGAGGTTTTTTAAAATGCACTTTTGAGAGTATAAAAATTATGTTTCTACCTTTCCCTAGGTATTGGTTGTGTATTACTTCATGCGAAGTTTCGTAAGTCTACATTTAAAATTATGATTTCCATTGATGTTACCTTTTTCCAACAATGGAGTCTCCCAACAATGTATATTTTGGTGGTATGAAAATTTTGTCTGTAGCTTTCTTACCTCTTGGCAGAGTTTTACTAAGTTTGGAGTTCTATGTGCAAAATTACGCTTTCCATTGATGTCTTAATCCTGTACCTTTGGCTAACAATGGAGATCCATCAGCAATGCATTTTTGGGAGAATGAAAATTTCGCCCGTATCTTTCCCCACGTATTGCTGTAAATTTTGTAATCCTACGTTATAATTACGCTTTCCATTGATGATCGAAATTTATCTTTTTGCCAACAATGGAGGCCTCGCAACAATGTACAGTTGAAAATATAAAAAATCGTCAGTATGTTTGCCTAGCTATTAGTGGAGTGATTCTAAGTTCGAAGTTTCGTAGTTCTTTAATGAAAACTACGGCTTCCATTGATATTTGAAATTTATATATAGTATATATCTTTTTACAACAATGGAACTCTCTCAACAATGTATTTTTGGAAGTATCAACATCTCGTCTGTACTTAGTTATTAACAGAGTTAAAATTAGTAAGTTAAAATTTTCGTTGATCTGCGCTCAAAATTACGCTTTCTACTGATGTCTTAATCTTGTATCTTTGGTTAACAATAGAGGTCTCTCAACAATGCATTCTTGGAAGTATGAACATTTCGCCCGTACCTTTCCCCAGGTAATGGTGGAGTTCTCGATTGCTGAAAATTTTGTAGTTCTACGTTCAAAATTACGCTTTCCGTTGATGTTCGAAATTTGTCTTTTTGCCAACAATAGAGGCCTCGCAACAATGCACAATTGAGAAAATAAAAAAATCGCCCTATGTTGCCCTAGCTATTGGTGGAGTGATTCTAAGTTCGAAGTTTCGTAGTTATTTGATGAAAACTACGGCTTCCATTGATGTTTGAAATTTGTACATAGTAGATATGTGAGATTGCAATGCCATCTAGCGTCAGAGATTCACACTATTTCCAAGGAAAAAGGAACAATGCATACTTACGAATTTAATAACTTAATAGATGAATCGTTTTATTTCTACTGAATGATAAAAATCATCTTGACTAAAGTTGATCGATAGCGCACTAGTTAGTAAAGTTGTCTAACCTATGCTGTAGTTTTATGGCATCTTCCATGGAATTAATTTTATCATACATTTTGAGGTTATCCGCAAATAGCATTTTTTTCATTATCGCATATGAATTTCGGCATGTCAATAATGAACAAGAGAAAAAACAACGGTCCAAGATTCGAGTCTTGCAGGACTCCTGACAGTGCATATTCATCAGTTTGGTATTCCTTAAATAGGGCAGACTGTCTGCGATTAGTTAGATAAGAGCACATGAACCAAATCAAAGATGGAGAGAAGTGATAGTGATTTAATTTACCTAGTAATACATTGTGAATAGCTCTGTCAAATGCCTTTTCAAAGTCAATATAAATCACATCGACTTGCTTTTCTTCGTCCAACGAGTTTGCAATAAAATCTGTAACAATTGCAAGGTTCGTTACCGTGGATTTTTGTGAAACAAAGAAATGTTGTTAAGTTGAGATAACTTAATGATTAATAATTCGTTGATATACAACCTGTTTAAAGTATTTTGCAAAGACTGGTAAGATTGCTACAGGCCTGTGGTTGGTAATTTTTCGTTTGTTTTAAGTATAGGACAAACTAAAGCAGATTTCCATTTGTTAGGGAAAATACATGTTTCCAGTGCCAAGTTGAATGTAATCAATATAATCATTATTTAAATATATCAATAGGACTATATAGGAAGGTATGCTATCAGGTCCAACTGTCGTTTTGGATTTTAGATTTTGATAGCCTTTTCTATTTCTTTCAAATGTATTTGGTCAACAGATAGCATTCCGATTTCCTCGTAAAATTACTAGAATTTCCTAGACTGAACGGTTGCGAAGAGGATACAAATACTAATCAGAAATGCATTGTGTAACATATTAGCTATTTCCGCATTGTTACACAAATCCAAACCTTCATATTTTAATGTATTTGTGGGAGGATGTTTTGTGTTTTTAATATATTTCCACAGTTGACCTGGATCATTGTTCATATTATTTTCAGAACTTGATAAAGATCATATAACCTATTTTATGCCTTTCTTGACTTCCCTCCGCAATCGAACAAATTCCTGATAGTAGGGTTTTAAATATTCAATTTTTTATGTAGACTTTATATGATAACGTCGCTGAACTTGCAATATCTGTTACGTGCATTTTAATAAAGTTTCAGGAGAGCAATAATGTGTTTTTAAAGATACCTTTTACTTTTACTTCGATATTGATGAATGGTAATTTGCAGTGAGTAATGGGAATATCCATTAGCAAGTATAGCCAATTCAATTTCTTATTCAATTTTACCAGGATAAATTGATGAAAGTCTTAATTTTCACATAACAGGAATTACGAAATCAAGGACATAGCATATATTGTTGTCTTCTTTTTCAATTTAAAACAGTTGTATGAAATAATTTACATATTGTTGTGATTCTAAAAGAAGGGAAGTGTGTTTCTCTTTCGAATGACACCAAAAACTCAATTTCGAACTTTAGAGCACATATCAGGTATTGCAAATCCAGCGACGATAAATTGTTTTAATTTTGAGGTTCATAATAATGCCTTCAGTAAACTAGAACGGAAATTCTGGAACAGTTTCTTTTGGAGGGGACACATTTGACAAATATTTCATAAAATTTACTGTCATTAATATTACTATACTCTTTTAAGCATTCACAATCAACTTCCAGTATGCTTTAAGGTAGATTTAATGTACTTCATGACAGTACTTTTTATGTTTTAGGCCCCCTAATTTAGTAAATATTGCCGTGATTAACTTGTTGATAACCTTTAGTAAATTATAGTAAAACTAACGCTTTATCTTTGCTCCCCTCTGAAAATCACAACATGGGCGCCCTTGGCCTTAGCTAAGTGGTAGAGCGTTAGCTTTACATTCGGGAGGTCTTGGGTTCATCCCTAGCGGTCGATCATACCGCCTGAGCCAGGGTTTTTCCTGTCACACAAGGCTAATGCTGGGATGATACCTTAAACTTAGTCTCTTGCTGACTCCTTCCCGCACCCTTTTCCCTCTACTATTCCGGCCTGAGCCTTGAATGCCTAAAGGCCATAAGTGCATTTTTAGAAAATGTGATCTTGCAAAAGAGAAATATACTTTACCTGTTTTTGTAGCAAGGTCATCAATTGTCCTCGGTGGATGAATAGTTCGCTTATCGCCTTACAATCAAGCGTCATGGGTTTGTATTATACTTCAAACTGTTGGTAGTTCCGGATCTAAATGTGGGGAGGGGCAAACAGGGCATTTACCCCGAGACACCACTAGTTGAGAGAATTTGGGAGCCCTATTTCGATGTAAATTTGATTACTTCTATCAACTTCACTTCTAATTCTATTCTATTGCCGTGGGAAGAGGAATCGAGAGGTAATGGTTAGGGCCTGTATTCAAGGTAATCTCGACATTCGTCTGGTGGGACTGAGGAAACCCTTGAAGAAACAGTCGAAATTCCCGTCGTGCAAAGCTGAAACCGGGTCACTTCTTGGTGACCCAGACATAGGTGGTCCAGTCAGAAATTTGACCCAATCCGAAATGTGACACGAATGACACCGTGATCCAAATGGCTAGACAGAATCTATAGCAAGGCGACCGTATAATCTAACCTTAACCCAATTAACCAGGTGACGCCTTGATGATTTTGCACATTCCATGAATATTTAGAAAGATAATTTCATTTTTGACACTTTTGAAAGAATTTTCTGCTTTTATCCTATTTAATAGGTCAAACTCAAAGTTCTTGCCTTTCCGAGACGGGAGGGTTATTTGCACTTCTACGGGTGTATTTTCGTTCTTTCGTGGGATATGAGATACTTCCATATGCTATTACCATTGTTATAAGTTTTCGGCGTCGTACTTTTTGTGCTCTGAGGGGATGGTAACACCCTCGGTTCCGGTCAGTCTTGAAAGATACACACTTCATACGCAAGAATGTGTAAAATACAGAAAGAATTAAAAGCTCTGTTTTTGCCCTCCGGGTCAACGGCGCGAAATCGAGTCACCGGATTCCAAGCATGGACCCGATGAACCCGTTCGAAACTTGACCCGATTGATCCGGTGGCTCGTTTTGCTCTGCCGGCGTAAGCAGGATTCCAATCTGCGCTGCCTTCCCGGTGACTATGCCACTACACCACAGGGGCAGTGGGGACATATTATACCTATATAATAACTACGGGCGTTACATACCGAAAGGTCCTGAGCCTGCCCCAACGCCATCTGTACGCGGTTGGTGAAACTGCGTCCATCTGAGTGACAGCCGTGAGGTTGCCATGCGCGTTAAGGTGCGGTTTCGTTTAGACGATGGTCGTATGCGATGACCGCATTCAGCAAATGCATGCGACGGAAGCACTTCGTTGGGTAGTTTCGTTTGTGCATTTGGCGACATGGGACGTTTTACTATACTTTATACATTTATACGATTTACTTTCCGTGCATTACGAGTGTAAGATCTTTCTGTAAACAATATTCTTACAGTAATAGAATTTTAGGCACGATTACAAACAACTACAATAATAATACAATCAGCATTTTAAATTAAAGTTCCATTCAATATAAAACAATATAGTTACTTCAAGCTGCCTGAAAACTCTGCTGCCATCTATCGAACATCAAACTTACTAGAGGACAATCACATCTTTGCATGTATTCTCTTTCTTTCGGGTTTTACCAAGAATTTTAGTATTTTCGTGCATTCTTGACGTAGCTTTTCATTGTCATTTCTGCAGAAGTTCATATTTGGCACAAAATAGTTTCAAATTCAAAGAAAACCCGAATAAAAACTGCACAACACTCTACAACGCATGCGATTGCTGCAGCTTGACTGCTCTTCGAAGGAGTCGTTGCAACAGTTGCTAGCGACACCATGCGTCCGACGCGCAAACCAAACCGGCTTCACTGATTTCCCTTCAACGTGTCAATGCAGTGGCGCGTGCGGTAGTTGCTTGCGATCTTCGTATGCGAAAATCGCACAAACGGAACTGCACCTTTACTTAGACCACGAATAGGCGTATCAGGGGATTTCTAGACCAAGTGGTCGTCACGTCTTTATTCACGTGACTCCCTAGTTTGCGTCACGACCCAGGGTTGACGCCGAAAAGTGGGATGCTCCAGCCGGAAATTGAACCCGGGACCATGAGTCCAACGCTCTAACCACTAGACTCTGGAGTCCCCATATATTATACCTAGCTATTCGAATTTCACTTCAAACTGTAGGTCCCGTCCTTTGAACGTAATCTCCATCCGGTGGAAGGTAGAAACAAACCATCAGAAACTTTACAATACTGAGGAATGTAGAAATGTATTCTATCAAGATTTTAAATGAAAATCGAAATTAAAGCAAGAACAAGCGGTATTTGAGTTAGAAAATAAACGAAGGTTTTCACGTAAAATAAACCTGTTTCTGTTCTTTACTATCGTAGACATGCGTCCGGACATCACACCAATGATCACATCTTGTAGGTGTACGCAGTAGTTTGGCAACATTGGAGTGGAGAGGCGTCCGATTTCTAACGGAATCATTCGTTGCCCAGATCACGTGAAATATTTCCTTATCCCGGGAAATAATAGCAGCAGATTATTTCCCGGTATTTTGAGCTACAGGTAATGTATTTTTGCTGATGGTAATTATGATCAAAAATAGATATCTTCCGTGAAGAATACCGTAATTAGAAATTAACGTATTGTATATGAGGGATGAGAGCATATTTCGGTAAGAATTCATAGGTTTTCAGTTTACAGTAAAGATGTCTTCGAAGTTGTATTATCGCTAGAATCCCCAGGGAACTTAAATTCTTTCTATAATTCAAAATATTTCTTTCATTTCCTGGAGATTTATTAGAATCTTATCCAAATAAAAACAATCCATTATGTACTTAGTTAATTCCTGTTTATTAGGGTGAAGATATAGGAAGCTTAGCATTGTAGCAGTGAATGCATAAATAATTCGATCATTTGTCTCGTAAGGCTGCTGGAAACCAAAGCAATAGTAAATTGGGATGAATGTGTAAGGACTTCAACTCCAATTCTGCTGATTATATTGATTATCTGCAGCTTAAACCATAAATACTTATTGTGTGAAAAAAGACACGACATGTTGTAAAAGAAAATTAAAAAGAACGACGTTTTTATTGAAAAATCACGGAAAAAACGTTTTTACATGCTAGATATGTCTCAAGTATTTAATTTCAATGAAACTTGAAGGCTGGGGGCGAGATAAACGGTGTCTAATCCCAGTATTGGGCAAATTACTTTTAAAATGTAACGCGTTACAAGTTACTTTACCCACTGTCAAAAAGTAGCGCGTTACCAGTTACTTTACTCGCTTTCAAAAGTAACGCGTTACTTTGGCACCGATTCTTGCATCTTTTGTATGGTACTGTGGAAAGAAAACTGGTGGAAATACCATTTTTTTTTACCCTGATTATATACACACCCAACACATGCATACATACAAATACATTAAACTTTAGACTTTGAAAAATCTAGAAAAATTCTAAGAAATATTTCTTTCTTGACAAGGAATTGTGTTTGTTTCATTGCAAACAACAGATGAAAAAGTAACGCAAAAGTAACGTCGTTACTTGGGGAAAAAGTCACTTTTTACTCGTTACAATTACTTTCAAAATATTGTAACGCGTTACAGTAACTCGTTAGTGAAAAAGTAACGCGTTGGCGGTAACGCGTTACTTTACTCCCCAAGTCTGTCTAATCCTTTCTTTCATATTTAGCTTACTTTCTTATTCCCGACCATAAAGAGTTGTAAGATCGTTTTCTATTCTAATATGTTCAAAACTGTTTGACTGTATTACATAAAATAAGTTGCTTCTATCGACTTTTTAGTTTATTTGCTTTTATGAACTTTACACTTGAATAATTAAACCGAATAGTTGTCTGTAACTTCCTTCTCTTCTGTTTTTTTTTTATCACACTCTCCAGTAATTTTCTTCCTTGTTTAATTGGTCTTCTAGTTTTCACTATTCTTTCATTTCTTGCATTCTTATAAGAATCTGCCTTTCCAAGTCCGGAATCAGACATTTGATTCCGAAAACTTCGTAAAATCTTCTGAACAAGGTAATAATCTTTAGAAGCTTCGGGCTTGAAAGTTACTAAAAATTCTGAAAATTTTTTGGTTAACGGGTAACACCCTCATCTGAAGAGTAATACTCATAATATCTGACGGATCTACCTTAAGAAAAAGATTAAGATTAAGATTCTACTTTGAGATTAAGCGAAAGTGTTGTATCACACTGTTTTCGGTCACCAGTTGTCTCTTTCTGGCTGATAACGTTATTTCTAAACATAGAAATCTCTTATTACCGCTTTATATAATGTGTCTTGATTCGAGTGCCGATTTACCATGGCGTCTTTGTTTACTGGTTGATCTGGAACTACAAAATCCAGACCTATTCACTTCAAAACACTCTGTGATAGAATGAATGTAAATCCTTTACACCTTTCACTGTTTTCGAGAAACACATCAATTAGCTCCTTGTACTGCAGCTCTTCATGCAATTACTGAAGTAATTCCTTGAGTTGATACATGCACATAAAGTTTCTGGTATTGTGGTGTTTCGAAGAATTGGAGAATCCAGCACAGACTTCCTGCGGCTGGAACAGTTCTGAGAACGTTAGCCCATCACTAAATTCTCTCTGCTAGAGTATTTTTCTGTATCTGCTGATTTCTGTCGTCTGTATTCTTCCCTTACCCACTCAATAGATACATCCCACGAGTCTATTTCAGATGATATCTGCAGTGTATGTTTGTTCTTGAGAACGAAATCCATTGCATGGCACATCGAGCATGGTCTGCGCTGCGTCACAATGGTATTTGAGGACCTAGAACAATAGACGAAAAGCCATTAGTATTAATTGTTAAATACACTGAAAAATATTACATTTTATGTTCACATATTTTGCTAAAAATCTGTTCGTTTTGTGCTTTACGAAACACTAAGTAATGTATAGAAGAGGTCTGACGAATTTATCATCTTTTTTTAAGTGAATTTTAAACGTTTCACGTTCATTACGTTTTTCATGTACACTTTTTAACATTTCATCTTGATTAAGGTTAATATAAAACAACGATCACCAAAGGAAGATGGTAGCACCATTATTATTTTTTTTTTAATTTCCATAAATTTCAACGTAATGAATTGCGTATGTTGAAGTACAATGATGTTTATACTAAAAGTACAAGACCTTTCAGGTAGGCTAACTGCCACACTGAAATTTGGTGTTAACTGCCGTGATATTCTTATCGCTGATTTGTCTTACGTCAACAATATGCTGATTGCAAGGGTTGCAAGACGCACAGAATTTCATGATGTCCCTCGTCTACGTAAACTTTCGCATATTTTGTTAAAATGGAAATGGCATACGGATGTAGTAATTTATAGCACTAGCGAGATTTTGTAATTCTATACATCATTTTACTTTGGGTTTTCACTGACTTCTAATACTTTTGTGACAATGTGGTGTCATGTATTTTTTATTTTCATCACATGGAGGCCTGGATATTTGACATATTTTTATATAACTCTCCCAGAGCGTTATTATTTTTGCTGTTCAAATCATAACCCAACTTTAGTAATCAACACTATAAAAGAGTGGTTCTCAACAGGTATGCCACAGAGCGATATTTACTACGTGTGTCGCGAAACTTCTGAGACTGTGATGTTGCTGGTAAAAGTGATTAAAATAATTTTACTCAATATTTATTTTCAAGGAAGGAATGAAAAAATATTCATGAGCTTAATCATATTTATTTTACAAGGACATTATTGGTTTGTTTA